>JAOWBC010000248.1:1980024-1996006 GCA_028566105.1 Hypoplectrus providencianus
AAAGATGGAGAGAGAGGAGGAGAGCGAGCGGGAGGGCAGAGACAGAGGAAACGAGAGAGAAAGAAAGAAAGAAAGAAGAAGAAAACAAAGTGAGAGAGAGACAGAAACAGAAGAAGAGCGACAGGGGACCGACATGGAATCAGTAACATTTGTGGCTTCATCTATTTGGCAAATCAATAAATTTCAGGCTTTCCATTAGGTCGGCTTTATTCAGCTGTTGAAAAAATAATGATATCAAGGTGGAAGAGTGTTCTCAGGCTCTCTCTTCTACAACCGGCTGCATCAGTGATGGATTATTATGCAGCTGAAGCCTTAATTAATAACCTTCGTGAGCACGAGAGATGCTCATCGCCCCAGCCGCTCACTGCTGCCTCCTCTAACCAGCTTTAGATTCTTTTCTAACAACTGGCATGAAGCAGAAAATCAGGGTAAAGTGATGGACTGAGGAGTACTGGGTATGGCTGAGATTTCTCTCTATGTTAGAAGACATACAAAATCAATAAAAATGAAACACATGAAACATGATGTCACATAAGAACATATCGAATATTTTGAGATACTTTTAATGACTTCATTGCTATGAAATTGACAGTTAATATGATGCTAGAACTGTTAGCTTAGCTTAGCATAAAGATGAAAAACGGCTAGCATCACCAACACCTATACACCTAAACATCACACCTGCCATTTTCAACACATTAGGTTTAAGCACCGAAACCACTTTCCTTAGTTTAGAAAAAAATAACATGATCAAGCTTTAAAAAAAAACAATTTCCAAGAACGACACTAGAACACCAGTCTCCTGGGTAAACGTCCCGGGTTTGTTTGCTCTCCATGTCCTCTCCCATCCGTCTGAACATTTTGCTGCTTTGTCAGCGGACAAAATTTCTTGGAATACTAGAAAATTCCAGCGCATTACTTTTCATAGGAATCATTACTTTAGAGTTGTCATAAAACCGAACCAGACACCCCTTTAAAATCTCTCTGTTTATTCAACTTTTTGCAGGCTGTGACTTTCACATAAATGTTTCAGATTCACAAATGTTTCAAGTCCTGATTTCAGTCACAACTTTTGCGGAAAAGTGACTCAAACAAGAGGCTGATGAGTAAAATTTCCAGCACATTTAAGTACCAAGGTGGATGTTTGATATAGAGTGAGTGAAAGAAGGAAGGAAGGAGGGACAGGGAGAAAGAGGAGGAGAAAGACAGGCCAACAGAAAGAGAGAGAGAGAGAGAGAGAGAGAGAGGGGGGGGGGGAGCACGCCTGTCAGCCCAGACCGCGGCTCCACGCTCTATTTTCAACTACCACATAATTGAAACAGTATTTAGTGAGATCTGTGTGTGCCTCTCTCTTTCTCTGGTCCCACCACAGTTCATTCAGACTCCGGGACATCTCATGTGTGGCATATACTGCTGGAGTTAAATACAGCTGAGGGTGGGAGGAGGGGGTCATGCAAGATTTTTTTTTTTTTTTGAGAAATGCCTGAATCGCTCTTTTGATGCTTGGAAAAAGAGTTAACGATGAGCGACTCGCCCCGGCGTGGGGAGGGAGAGGGAGGCGTCTGGAGCCGAGCTCTGGATGTTCATTAAGCAACCATAAAACATGATATGTTTTCTCCTTTATGTGCTTTGCCCGTTTAATTATTCATCTGCAGCCTCTCTGCAGGAGAGCCTGTCACAAGCAATGTGTGTTCCAGCACGTGTATGTTTATGCATTCAGCACACACACTTTGATTGACACACTGTAAGTTCTTTAATCTGCCGATAGACGTCTTGTGTTACTGTCTAATGTACAGTGTGTGTGTGTGTGTGTGTGTTTTTGTGATCCTAACAGGTTTGACGTTGAAATGCTTTTAATCTCACTGTGTGTGTGTGTGTGTGTGTGTGTGTGTGTGTGTGTGTACTTGTAGGTTGATGTTGAAGTTGCCAGTTACAAGCAAAACTCCAGCAATCTTATTAAACATGTTCAAGTTCCAGTCTTATCCAATGAACATAAGGTTTCTAGGCTATCCAGATTTATAAAAACTATCATTTGACTCCACTTTATTTCCCAAACTCATTCAATTAGATGTCTGTAAGCCAATCACAATTATCCACATCATCTGAAGGGGACTGAAATAAAGCCACGCCCCTTTTTCAGCAATGAGGCAATGAGGCAGCGCAAGGCACTATGATAGTTTCCATAAATCTAGATATCTATATCTATTTTTTGGTGTGTTTTTAACATAATAGGTTCTAAACTAGAAGATTAGAGATTAGATTAGAAGATTGATACCCTTTTCAAAGAGCCCAAAATAATCTGCCCCTCTAAAGTTCACTGAATAACAAGATGTGTCTTATCTTTTTAATCTGCAGTGAATCTGTAATGTTTGCATCTTGTTTAATTGTTTGTGCGTTTGTTCTCCAGGTATCCTTGTTGTGTGCATGTGTTCTCGCAGACTGTAAAGGCCTCACTGAGCCTCTATATTTCCCCTTACAGAGTTTTGTCAGTAAACACACTGAGGCCCACACTAAGTTCAAACTGTCGAACGTGACAGAGAGAGACTCTGGGAAGTACTGGTGTCGCGCCTCCAACTTTGTAGGCAAGTCGGAAAAGGCTTTCTGGCTTAAGGTACAAACAGCAGGTAAATCCTGAGCGCCAGCCGCCCTCACCACAGTCGACCCTCTGCTGGGTCTCCTCCTCTCTGCGGGGCTCCTCATGGTTGCGGGTTTGATTGGCTCACTGGCTTGCTGTTAGGACAACACACACACACAAAAACACACACATTTTCACTCTCATATTGTGTTAGCTAGTAGCTATCATCCTTTTTAACACCCACTGCCACTTTGTCTTCCTCCCAAATCAATAACAAAAACAATATCACACCTTTAATTACTCCGACATCTTCAAAAGCCTCGGCCTTGCCCCCCACAAACTATTGTTACACACACACACACACACACACATATATAAAAGCCAACGTTTTGCCCCCACCGCACACACAGAGCTGTATTGATTTCCCTGCGAGTGCATTCTCCAGCTGTATTAATGTGCTTTTATATGAAAGCATGCAGCAGGACTCTGATTCATGACTGGGTCTGGATGTCACTGTTCATTACTGAAGCCCGGGGAACCGGCATCCCTCACCCCACCGCCTACCAAGCCACATCAGACACTGGGTTTCAAAACTCCCCCACTGGTCATCACACCAACCATTAGTCAAAGGGGAAAAGCCACATCAGCAGTGATGCTCTGTTTGAGTAATTTCAAGGTTATTTCTAAGGAACCCTGCCGAATCGATTGCAAAGCACAAAGTCTTTGTCTTTATCGTACTGAATGTAATGTTTGTGCAGCTGTAATAATCCTTCATGCAAAAAAATGATCCGAGAATTTTACAAACCATAAACAAGTTGTCTGTTTGAGTTAATTAAACAGCAAATGCAATAGCTGCAACCATGTTTGCACATACATCCACCTGTTACATATTTTGACACATACACAACCTTATAAACACAAAATACATTTAAGCCTATAGGAACAAAATGCCCCTAAAATGGACCAAGAATAGATCCCTGAGGCACTCCAAAAAGAAAAACTACAAGATCACAATATATAAATAATACATTCTTAAGCTCAGAGATAGAAATGTTATAATTAACTTAATCTCTAGGCATTTCAGAGGTCTCATTTACCACATTTGATGGTGGCGGCGCACCAGCGAGGCAGTTTCTGGTGAAGGGATCTGCTTTGCTTTGGCATCAGGTGAACTTCAAGCTGGTTTATTTAATGTCACATGAGAAAAAATATGGTGCTGCAAAAAAGTCCATCTTATCATGTAATGTCTGTCAATTATTAAGAGTTAAGGTTAAGATTAGTAAGATTTTTTTTAATAGCGTTTTAAAGCTAATTCAACATTCAGACATTCTATGGTATCTTGAAAGAAGACAGAACACATTGAATACTTAAATCAAGACTAGTTAAAATGTTCTTCAGTGTCAGATTTTTCACTTTAAGTACATAATGACAGATAAAACTACTTGATAAGAAGATGTTTTTGCAGTGTGACAGCTTCCTGCACTGTGTCCAGCCGGCTTCTTTCCCAGCATGGTGAAGGTGCTGCTTGGGTGTTTTTCAGGTGTCGGTGCTGTCAGTGGAAGAAAACAGCCCCGCTGACTCCTTCAAATCCTCAATCCTTTGCTTTTCCTCCAGGGCTATTTGGTGTTTCCTCTAAGAAGCTTTGGGCTTATCATATCATATCTCTTCCTCTCTTTCTTTTCTCCCTCCTCCATCTTTTTTCTCCCCTCTCATCCTCCACAGACTGCTGGTATTAACACTACAGATAAGGAGCTTGAGGTTCTCTTCCTGACCAATGTGTCTTTTGAGGATGCGGGCGAGTACACTTGTCTGGCAGGGAACTCTATCGGTTATGCTTACCACTCTGCCTGGCTGACGGTGCTCCCAGGTATATTCCTCTTCTCTCTGCTGCTCTTTGGATTTCTTGTCGCCAGTTTCTTCCATCTCAACCCAGTGAACTGTGATTGCGATTCTATTTTCCTTGCTCAGTAGCACACTTTGACGTTCATTTTCAAACCTAATTATCTTGCATTATCATAGATTGTTACTTGTTAACACGTTTTAAGTGCGCCGCAACTGTGTCATCGCCCCTTTAATTGAACGAGGTGAACATGCAATCTAGCGTACATTGAAAGACGCTTTTTAATCAGAGCAGATCGTCTCTTTCAGTGTCTCAAGGCTACGAGGCAATTTAAAGACATTTTTGTGTTCGGTGTTCAACACAATAATTACCTCCCTGGGGAGAAGCATATCACAGGTGCAATTACCTGCTGCAGGATAAAACTACAAGCTGATTACTTTCTGATCTGTTTCTCTTCTGATTTATAGATCCTATTCCATAGAAAGGTGCTTCCTACAATATGTTCATGTGAAATGTGCTACTGAGCAAAGAAACGTCCCCTTTTATTTGCTATAATGAAATATTTTTGGTGAGATGAGATGTAGATGCAAATGAGCATCGTCATGTTTCTCATTCATGTGTGCTTTGCATTGTTTGTGACCTCCTCCTGCCAAAGCAGTGAGCCCCGAGAAGGAGGACTACTACGCTGACATCCTCATCTACGTGACAGGCTGCGTGCTCTTCATCCTCGCCGTGGTCATCGTCGTTCTGTGCCGAATGAGGATGACGTCACAGAAGACGCTGCCCACGCCGCCCGTGCAGAAACTGTCAAAGTTCCCCCTCAAGAGACAGGTAACAGAAAGTAGATACAAGATTCGTATGAACACTTTTCCCTCTTTTTCCCTCTCCCTGTCTGTTTAGGTCAGCTCTATTTTATTATTTTGTGGTCAAACATGATACAGATGATGTAATTGAAATTATGTAGAAATTGGACCTTTTTCCACACAAAACTGAGTTTAAAACATCACATTACCTGCCACAAAACCAGAAAAACTATAGCTGAAATCCTGGAGATGGTTTTGCCATTATCATTATTATAATTGTTATTATTAAGCTTTCTTTTTTCCATTCACCAGCATTTCAGCAAAATTAGTTAGCTTCCTCTGGAGCAATCGAAACATAGATGTTGTTGATAAAAACTCCTGAGTGTTTAAGAGATGCACAGAGTTCGGAAAAATCACATATTCTCAGTAAATAATCACAGCAGGGGCTTGTTAGATCCTTTCAGTGCATCAGATGCTATTTTCAGTAGTTCTTTTTCCTTCAAATTGAACTGCAGCTTAATTCACAATAATTGAACAACAACGTTAATCAAACATGAGTAACATTATTAGCTCAAGAAGGCAGCACCCTGAATAAGTTATGGAGAGTCGTGGACAAACTGTGTAGTTATTTGCATGCTTGCCATGAAGAGAAACCTGCAGAAGAGTGTGCAATGTCGGTCTTTTCAAGTTTCAAGAAGACCTGCTCACAGGACAGAAGTCACGCTGCTGAGTATAAATAAATAGAGACGGTCATTGTACGTCCTTCTGTCGTGGATGTCTCTCCGTCCCGCTGTGCTGATGACGTTGTGTGGACGCTGGAAGGCATCACACTGGTGACATGTGTTCACATTTATCTTGGAGCAGATTCAGCTCAGGGATATTTATGCCCTCCTGTGACTGTCAGTGTTAGTTTTAGATTTCACTCTGTGTAACGCACACTCGCCCCTCAACTGTTTGGAGAGAAACATAAAGTGGAGCAGCTGCATCTCCGCGGCCCGCAGTCTGCACGGCCCTTCACGTCACTGGCAGCCCGGGGTTCAAGACTAGCCTCAGTCTGAGTCAAATACGAGTCAAACTGAATACAAACCAGGACAAGTTGGACGAGTCATGTTCGTAACCAAAATAACACGCTGAAAATGAGCCCCACAGATGGTTCAACATTTTGTGAAATGTGCTTAATGCTGATTCATTAGCTGAGAACAGTCATCCCTTATGTGTGAGTTATGATCTGATGTTTATAGACTTCATTCTGTATCTTAAAGGCGTCTTTGTCAGACTAAAATCCATTTTACTCATAGATTAAGTGGTTGCAAAGATGTTTTTTTGCAAGACTTTTTAGAGGGGATGCGCTCAGGAGACAGGCAGGGAAAAAAAAATTATTCCAACATCCATCTGTAGCTCAACCAGGACGGGTCAGAGTCAAAACAGGAACAGAAATCAGACATGTCCAAAAAGGGAAAAGGGCTTTCTGCAGGTCAGGTCAGGCAGACTCTCGCTCCACACTAATTGATACACCCTCACCCTCGTCTTCTCTAGTCACTCATCAAAACACTTCCACGTGAGCTTCAGTATCTTTTCCTTATTCTCTGTCACAAGGTATTTCAGTGTTGTTTTTGTTCAGTATGCTTCCTACAATATTGGTACCAAGAAAGTCCTCAGCTACAGTGATTGCATTGCGGATGCAAAGATGTTATTATGAAAGATAGGTTCCTCCGCTCTGCCCCGCCCTGCTGGACTCCCACAGCTGCTGCGTGGTTGTTCTGTGCGAGCTCCAGCTTTCCAGCTTCATAATTGAAGGGTTGTGCTCCTCAAAATGCAAAAAAGATGCATTTTTAGAAAGGAAAACTGTTGCTTGAAAGTCAGTTCTTTGAAAACAAACACAGGACTGAGTGTTAAAGCCAAAGTCAGGCTTTAGCTGGAAAAACTCCTAATTAGTCCTTGTTACATAAAAGCAGACTTGTGTGGTTATATTAGGCAGAACCCTCATCTTTGAAAGATGCTCTAATTGTAGCCTCTAAATCTTTTCTCTTCTGCTACCTTCGTATACATGCTCTTATAAGGTAGTGCAGGGAAAGATCTTATTGCATTTTTCTGTAATCTTTGCTTCGTTTTTGTAAAGCTAATCTCCTGGTTCTCTCCTTTCTTTTTCATAACTCTGAGTAAATCTCCCATAAACCCCCTGGCATGTTCTATCAGATATTACTTTTCATGCCTCTGAAATTGTGGTCGGGGCTGTTTTTTTTAAAGCTTCACAGCATTTTTCTCATTTTCCTCCAAGTCGAGAAGTTTAAGAGGGGAGTCTGGTAAGTGGACATGTTTGTTTGAGGACCCCACCTGAAGGGGCCGAGCTGGCAGACTCTGACACAAACAGATTCATCAAAAGCGGGGCCGGAGCCATCAGCTCCCCCGAGCACTCAGATAAATGGTGAGAGGATGTCGGGCCCGTGGGCTCCGGCGGCACAACCACCAGTCTGGAAATGGAGCTCGCTGATGGATAGAGACATCCATCCAACCTCTCCACGCACTCGCCCACCTCTGCTCCCTCCTTCATTCGTCTTTGTTACTGCCTGCTTCCTCCTGTGCACCGCCACAGGCCGGCTGTTTGTAAAAGTCACTGCTGGTGTCAGAAGTTTTTTAGAGAAACTCTGAGCTGCAGAAGGAGCTCTGACATTGGTTCAGAGATGTGTGATGTTTGCCGTCCGTGGCTGCCAGCAAGCATTCAGTCTCAGAGTTATTCAATAATTTATTCCATCGTTAAATGTGGAGTTCAAACCAAGGTTGTCCATTTTAAATTTTAAAGGTAAATTATTTTTGGTAAATATGTAAGCACCTTTTTCTGTGAACCGAAATGACATTTGTGCATTTCACAAGAAAATGTTTGTTTTAATTATATTTACCAGTTTGGTTCCTGCGTTATTGGCCTTGTGTTTGACATATAAAATCAATTAGTCCATGAGTTATTCTGGAGATTAATTTATTTTCTGTAAAGCAGTCACACAAATTATTACAAGATATATTTTTAATCTAAATTGAGAATTTTTGAATTACAGTAACTTGAGCCAACAAAACTTCACTTTTACGGCTGAATATGTTAGTTTTCTTCTGTGAGACTCCTCACCAAGATTCTAACTTGAGTATTAAAGTTAATGTAATAATGATCAGACTATACACTGTTGGGTCAAAGGTCACATTTGCCCTCCTCTCTTCTCTCTGTCGCCTTGTTTTAACTCACACCATCTCGTCCTCTTCAGAATCTATAACAGTTTGTTTTTTGCACCCAAGCAGGTGTCCTTGGATTCCAACTCCTCCATGAACTCCAACACCCCATTGGTGCGGATCGCCCGCCTGTCATCCAGCGACGGACCCATGCTGGCCAACGTCTCAGAGCTGGAGCTGCCCTCCGACCCCAAATGGGAGTTTCCTCGAACGAGGTAAGAAAAAAACGAACTTCCTCACTTGTACATTCATCACTGTTGTTTCGATGGCTGTCAGAAAGAAAACATGGCTTTTTTTTCACGCTGCCAGGCAACATATTTCAGAGGTGACAGTCACTGCGCTGTTGTCCTTGTCGCGTTACGTGGTGTAAAAATATGTAGGCCGTCAATACATCAAGGTCGACGTGACACCTTCCTCTGCCGCTGATTGTGCCTGGCAATCAAATCAGCCTCATTCAAAACTGAAGAGAAAAATAATGTTTAAATAAACTCTTCAACATGATTTTAAAGAGCTCTGAAACTGTGTTGCTGCTGTTCCAGGCTGACTCTGGGTAAACCTCTGGGCGAGGGATGCTTCGGCCAGGTGGTGATGGCCGAGGCCATCGGCATCGACAAGGAGAAGCCCAATAAGCCGCTCACTGTTGCTGTGAAAATGCTGAAAGGTTAGTGATTGTTGTGTATGACCTTGACAAAAGGAGCGATGGTGCTGATTCTCATGCCTCCCTTGTTGTCAGACTGAAGCCTTTTTTATCTTCGGCTTTTATCAATATCTTTGTCCTCTGACACTAGATATTCACGACAATAACAGTCCTTTGTTTACCTCAGATGACGCCACAGATAAAGATTTGTCAGACCTGGTGTCAGAGATGGAAATGATGAAGATGATCGGAAAGCACAAAAACATTATCAACCTGCTGGGAGCGTGCACGCAGGACGGTGAGGCTGCGCTTCATTGCAGAGCGGGTAATTAACACAATAATTAACTGCCTTCTCAAAGTGACCCCGCTCTCCGTCCTGCATGCAGGTCCTCTGTACGTCCTGGTGGAATACGCCTCCAAAGGCAACCTGAGGGAGTACCTGCGGGCGCGGCGGCCACCGGGCATGGACTACTCCTTCGACACCTGTAAAATCCCAGACGAGCAGCTCACCTTCAAAGACCTGGTGTCCTGCGCCTATCAGGTCGCCCGAGGCATGGAGTACCTCGCCTCGCAGAAGGTCAGCCGCCCTGACGCTCTGTGACTGCCGTTGAAATGCAAATGCTGCTTGATTGAACTGAGCTCTGTGTGTGGATCAGGGCATGTTTCTTGTTGAAACAAAAACAAGGAAATTGGAGTGGTTTTTTGGGGGCATGTAAGGCAGGGCCAATAAACTGTCTATTAAATGTTATAAATATTCTTATAGGCATTTTCTAATCTTAAAACCTTAGTGTTAACAAAAAATGTTATCAATTGACCTTTGCAGTATTTTTTCTGTTTTGTATGATTGAATAATGGTAGAGACACACTGGATACCGTAAAATTAGAAAGTTTATGGCCTGCCTTCCATGACGAAAACAGTCAAGCCAAAACCCAAGCACTGGACTCTGAGTGGAGCAAACCTGACCGGACTGTTACTGAACATTTTTCCATTTGTTGACTGGATTTTGGTGCCATGCCATTGTTCCGACATCCCAATAGAGCAAATAAGTGATTTCTGCAACCTTAACCAAGTAATTTTAGTGCCTTAACTTAACCATTCCTTAACCACAGCCTAACAACATAATGCTGTTTTAAAAAGACTCCAGTGTGTATTTTTGGACTCGTTGTACGGATCCAATGTCGGAACAATGAGCAGATTTGGTTTCCTCACCAGGAATGATGACTGGGCTCGGGTTAGCTCACATCTAGGTATTTGAGTTTTGTTACATTTTAAAGGTTGGAACTAGAGTTAAGATGTTTAAAAACTGGAAATACCCTTGTTAGGGATTATTTAAATCAGCTTCAAGGTTATTGATGTTTGGAAAATGCTTCAAGGTTGAAATTTAGGATGGCATGGAAAAGTCAGGCAATGGTAAATGAAAGTTGTCATCCTCCCGTAAATCGTGTACGGATATGAGTGCATGTGTGCAGTTTGTTGTGCCGACGTGTGTTTGATACTCGTTTGTACTCTTCCCTCAGTGTATCCACAGAGACTTGGCGGCCAGGAACGTCCTTGTGACAGAGGACAACGTTATGAAGATCGCTGACTTCGGCCTCGCCAGAGATGTGCACAATATAGACTACTACAAAAAGACCACGAACGTGAGTCTCACTCTGTCAGGAAAATGTTATTGGCCTATCATTGCAGAATTTTACTTTCAGGAAATGGAAGTTATTGGGAAACCACAGCCAATTTATCAAATAAATATTGTATTGTACTATTTTTCAGCATATTACACTCAGGAAAAAAACATAAGTTTTAGGAATTTCATGTCCAAGTAGGAAAAGGCATTCAGAGTTTGGTTTCTGAGCTGAAGCAGTCCAAAGAGTTCAGAATGTGAAAGTTATAGATATAATACTTTATACCTGGTTAAATTCATGTGGCTGTGGTTGTGTAAGTCCAGCTGGAGTTCAAGGTGTCTGGACTCAGTTTGGGTCCATGTTTGGCTGTCTGCTATGTACAGAATGGTTCTGCTGACCGAGCGGTTTTATTGTTTCAGGGTCGTCTGCCCGTGAAATGGATGGCTCCGGAGGCTCTGTTCGACCGGGTCTACACGCACCAGAGCGACGTGTAAGTTTGCACAAACCAACCGTCACATGCCGACTGCCCGCTCATGTGGAGCTGCTGCACACCGGAGGAATCCGGGTGTTGAAATCTAGTGACTGAGCGCGTTAGCATCAAACGCTGAGTTTGTGCGTGTGAATATGGAATCATAGCGTTCCCTTTCCAAATATCTCCCGCTCGCTGTCATCTGCACTCACTCGATAATCCAGAGCTCCTTGTGTATCAGTGGCTCCGCATTCCTCGCGTTTGTTCTTTAATCTCCGTACGCGACATCAGAGAGAGACAGAAGCACAACAGAGCCTCGACAAACTTGCTGTTTTGTCAGCGTAAATCCAAGAACAGAAGGAGATAAGAGGGTCACTGGATTTATCACGTTTTATAAGCGTAAATCCAATCTGCCTCGGAACAGAAGGCGATAAGAGGGTCAGTGGATTTACCACAAGGTGTTCCCTCAGGGTGTTTTTCCACAACAACTCACAGAAATCGGGCCGCCGTAGACAAACTCACCTTCAGGACCTCCGATTTCTCCCGTGAGGCTGCGATCAGGAGAAGAAAGGCGAGTTTAGGAGAGGAGGTCACAAAGTCAATCTGTGCTGCGGTAGCTAGCTGAACCCCCCCTGAACCGCTCCTCGCACCCCCCTACTGGCTGCAGCCAGACGCTGTGTCCCCAGCACAGCCGTCCAAGCCAAACACAGGCCCCTGTCAACACTGGCCCGCCGTGTGATTACACTAGACTGGGAACAAGCCGAGAGGAGAATCAGCCCGCTCTGTTATTTCAGCAGGTCTGGATTACAGAGTCAATCCTCCCGCCAAACCTCCTCCTCCCTCCATACAGTAGTCGCTCTGCAGCCAGTTTACTCTCACACACCCGGGGGACTCTGACTTTTGACCTGTGATGGTTTTAACTGAAATATGTTACGCTGAAACAGGCAGGGGGACAGTTAAAACACATTAAAAGCTGTTTTTCTGTCTGTCGCGCAATCAAACGACAAGCGAAGAAGCAAGAAAAGGACGAATGGGAGGAAGCCTGCAGCAGCAGCTCTCACGCCACAATTTGGCTTCACAGCTCCGACAGCTTTCCAAACATTTACAGCTCTAAAGACAGAACTGGCTGTGAGAAAGTCAGACAGCCATTTTTGTCGGATTTTTAAACAGTTGTTTCACACTTTTTTTGTGCAGAGAATCGGTTTGTGTAAGTCATTTACAGCATCACATGCTGACAGTTACTACCCATAAATTTACACCAGATTTCACCTTTTAGAATCCAGCTAAATTGTGAGTATTGATATTTATTCCTCTAGAAAAAATATACAGAATTAGACAAAAGCTTTTGGCATTGGCTTATTCACAGAAATAATGTATAAGTTATAGAAAACCAGCCAATAAATAAATAAAAGCATGAAAGCTCACACTCTCAGCTCATGAATAGTATTTTTTCCTTGGAAATCTAAAATCAGACTTATTTAAATCTATTGAAGTGTTTCAATCAAAGCACAATTTAAATGCTATTGAAATTTTAACAGCCTGCCTATCAATTGCTTTGAAGGTCAGTTAACAGATAATTCTTCACCAGAATTTCTTTTATCCATCTGGGACACAATGCAGTTGTGCCAAAAAGCATCTTTTTGACTTTTTAAATGCATATGATGAAATATTTTGAGTAATCCATGTGCAAAAGAAGGCATAAAATGTGAAAGAAAAGCAAGTTGTGGTGTCCAGATTTCAGCTTTGAATGTGTAGCAGATTCTAGAGGAGAGTTTGGGTGATATTTTAGGGTGTAACAAATATTGATACATGTGTAGCTATCAGCAGCTCCAGTCCACAAACATCACGTTTGTATCGGCCGTCAAGAAACCAATATTGCTTAAATTAAACCCAACACAAACATCTCTCCCTTACACGGAGCATCATTTTGCTGCTGCGGGTGCCGATAAAAGTTTTAGTGTTTACATCTTGATTGCCTGTTCCCATTAGCCTCCTCACAGCTCGACCGCTAGCTGTGAATATAAACAGCCCCAGTCTGCTGCAGATTCCTGCGGTCGTCCCTGAGATGCTCCTGAACCCGTCCTGACCCTAAAGACCTCATTAGTTCCTGTTCAGAACACAACAGGGATAATGAGTTAGACTTCGGCTGCACTGAACTTCAGTCTTCAGTTTCCTCTTTTTTCTTCTTTACCTCTGAATACTGATGTCTCTCTTCCACCAAAAGCCCTCAGTGCCCTTTCACTGTGTGTGTTTGGACGGGGGGCGATCCGACTCGGCCAGTCGCGCCTGTTTTCCAGCCTCTGGACCGGAGCATGGATAATTAGATTAAACCCGCAGAGCGCCCGCAGTAGGAGGAGGGGTCTGATTCTGATTCACTGGACCAACGGCCGAACAATAGTACACTGGGTTAATGGACCGCCATTATCTGATTACCGCCCTCGTTTTTTAGCCATTTAGGAATAATGCAGCGGTTCACTGACACAGACGGGGAGAAAGACAGGAGGCTGCTGTTAGAGGATGTGCAGAAGTTTCTATAACAGGCAGCAGCTGCACTGTAACTGTAGACACACTTTAAGACATTTTTATATTCATGTTTTAAAGGTGAAGCCCTTTCACAAGCCAAATCCATTTGGTTAGTCTGAATCAGAGTGAATACTTAATACTTCTGGTTCGTTTTGTATTTTGGTCTGTTTTGCTTTCACAGAGCAGCAATGGAAGCAGAGCAAATTTAAAAAAGGTTTGAGGAGGGGCGTGTATGAATGCGGAGGGCTGGAAATGTAATAACAGTATTATTTCTTATTGATTGGAAAGTTGGCAGCAGAAAATGTAAACATGGAAAGGAACAAAACAGCATGGAGTCCACAGTTTGTTCATTTCCTGTAATTGGGTCAGTGGAATTAACAGTCCAATCGAACCGCACAAGGGTTTGTTAGGAAACGGACCGAGTCTCAGACGAGTTGTTTTGGTCCACACCAGAGTAGGATAGGAGAGTTCACAAGCGACCAAACGAAACATAGCAAGTATTCAACCGCACCACAGTTTGGTGGAAATGGACTTAACTTTCAGTCGTTACAGCCCCTCACATCTTTTATTAGGTGTGCCTCGTACCTTTGAGCTTATACTGACAAATTTGCCTGATATCAGACTCAATCATTCAGTCTGATGTTGCCTAACCAGTTTCCCTCCAATACTGGATTTGATTTTCGCAAACCAAACATTGTTGACAAACGTTTCCTTCTGAATAATCATAAATTTTAAGTTGAGTTCAACTGACTGGTTTTCAGTGTGGAACCAAGCAGAATGAAAACTTACTAAGAAGCTGGGCACTATTGAGAAAACATGCCATTTACATAAACACACAGCCTGGTAATTAGTCCCGCCCATTATTGGATAGGAGAAGCCAAATTTTAGAAAGTGTGGATCCAAGCAACTGATGCACGTTAGCGGCTGAAAATAGTTAACAAATACACAATTTGTTTGTGTTGGGTAATGTTTACCAGAGACTACAGTAACCTGCAGGTGTAAAGAAATAAACTTTCTATTGGATTGATGCCAGTGGGCTTGTAGTTATAAAGCATAGCGAATCAAACTGAAACAATCTGTTGGATCTAATATTGTTTTGTTCAGATCACCTTTCTATCAATGAAGATAGTATAATCTGCCTTTCCTCTCGCCGATGAGGTTTTATTTGTCTCCTCTGGCTTGAGGGATGAGTTGTTGTTTTTTTTTTACAAATATTGATTGACTGCCAGAGACAATAGGAATGTCGGATTGATTCTTAAATTGAGTGCAGTAAGCATTACTGAAGATCAATATTTCCCCGACCACATTAATTTGTTTATCTGGGGAACACAAGCATCTTGACTGCTTCAGGCCACGGGTGACTTTTGACCTCTAATCTGTATTCATTGTGTTTGTGTGTTGCTTGTGTGTGTTCAGGTGGTCCTATGGGGTGCTGTTGTGGGAGATCTTCACCCTGGGAGGCTCGCCGTACCCGGGGATCCCTGTAGAAGAACTCTTTAAGCTGCTGAAGGAGGGGCATCGGATGGACAAACCTGCCAACTGCACCCATGAACTGTAGGTGTCTTTCTGAATTGTAGTTACAGTGTAATTAACACTGTTAGATGGTCATTTCATGAGTCAAATATTTCACTTGGGACAATTTTCTTTCTAACACAGGCCTTAATATCTAAATGAAGAAATGTATTTTCACCATCACAACTGGTTCTCTGCATCCCCTTAGATAAAAAAGGGCACAAGACTGAATTTATCCATTACTCTTCCAGTGTTATTACAATTAAGTAAAATACCCAAAATGTTTAAGGCCTACTTTACTTAAAAAATGATAAGAAAATAATCAGTTAGAGATCCACAGACGATCAGACACACATCAGCAACTCATTTGGGATTTCTCCTCATTTTTGTGGTTGTCCACCACGGCTGTAACTTTGGCGAACAGTATCGTCTTGCAGCTGGAAACACAGCAAAAGAAAAATAAAAACTGGTGAAAACCAAGAATGAGCCTTAACTAAACCTCAATTACAGACCATCAGCATCCAGCTGCAGATCAAGCAGACCAGTGCGAGTCACTGGAAGCAGTCTGAGATCTGAGAATACTCGCTGTGGGTTTAGATTTCGTTTTAATGGAAGCGGTGCAGAGAAGCTGAACCTTGATGTGGCTGTTTTCAGGTACATGATCATGAGGGAGTGCTGGCACGCCGTGCCGTCGCAGAGGCCGACCTTCAGACAGCTGGTAGAAGATCATGACCGGGTTTTATCAATGACCTCCACCGATGTAAGTCTCCCTGCTGCACAGCTGCGG
>JAOWBC010000248.1:2008708-2018986 GCA_028566105.1 Hypoplectrus providencianus
ATTTGTCATAAGAAGCTTGTTCACAAATGAAAAGGGTGAAGTCTAACTGTGGAGCCTGTTCAGACAGCAGTGACCAGTCTGCCAATAACCACATAAATCCCTAAATAAAGAAAGTGTTGAAGCGACACGCTCACAGCATGAGACTCCAGACCTCAAACTCACTGCAGAACTTGAAAAACAAGGTCACAACAACAAGCCGAGTGCACTTGCAGGTCGATTGGTGGATAAGAAAGGATCATTTAAAGCTGCACTTTAACTGGAAAAGAATGTGATTTTTGTCTTTTAGCAATGCTTCACAAATGGAGCAAGACTCAAAGGCATCATTGTTTAGTTTATTTGCCATGAAATTAGGAGCCATTAGGCTGGGGGAAATGGTTCCACATGCTAAAACCGTCCTCCATCTCACGTTCAAGGTAAACAACAAAGAGAGAAAGCGCTCTCCCTCTTTCTCCCGCTCTCTCGTGCCCCGACTCTTTTATTTTTATAACCTTAAACTGGTTGTCAGTAGCCCCACTGAGAGAACCGATCTCCCTCTCACGTCTGACCTACAAAGTAGCATCAATGACAAACTTAACAACATACACCACCAGCAATACATATCCTTTTCTCACCCTCACTTTTCGCGTTTTCATTTGACCTTGCAGAGAGCTTTTGATCACGCACAGAAACACACACACACACACACACACACAGAAACACACTTCCTCCTCCATGACTGATGACACAGAGGTAGCACAATGCTGCCGAGGTGGAATTTAAAGTGTGGCTGTGAAACTTAGCTGCCACTGTCGAGACAGAGCTCATGCTGACCGTGCACACAGGGCCGAGGCACACTTCGATGGATGGGAGGTGTGAACAGGAAGTTCGCGGCTGCTGCAGACGGCATCGGAGGATATTTCCACCGAGGCTGACTCATGCTGACATCACCAGGTGAAACCACAGTCACTTGGCATGGTTGATTTTCATGCGGGACACATTTTTGACACAAAATCAACAGACGTAAAGGGTAAAAATAAGCATCACCGTTTTAGACGTCTGGGTTTGTTTCTTTCCTTTGTGACAGGATCGATAAATCTGATTCACTGTGGTTATATGTGATCTCACACAGATTAATATCCTTCAAACACAATTATGAAACAGCACTCAGTGATCTGTAAGCAACAGAGAGAAAATATGAAAAAGTATGCATGGTAATAAATATAATAACGATCTTTAGTTAACATTATGCAAAGTAAAGACATTATTTGAAAAAAAAAAAAAAAAAGATCAAAATGTCAACTTTCTTTAAATGTTTCCCTCGTTTTGATCTAGTAACTAATTCAACTGACGAACTGGATTTACTAAGTCATATTCACTAACTCGTGGAGTCACATTTTAAGAACAGCGAGTGTTACATGTTGATGTCCTGCCACAAGAGGAAGCAACAAATTTTTATCTTCTAATCTTACTTACTTGCTGTATTTTAATTATCGCTGAGTTGAACTTTTTTATCCTATGCCAGCCTTATGCTTCACAGCCAAATATCACTGCATCTTCTTGAGGTATCATCCTGCAAACAGATCAATAGCACAGGAGATAAAAACATCACCCCCTGTAGTTAGCACAATGCTGCCATCAGCCAGTCTGCTGTAAGCATGATGAAACACACTTATTTATGCTGCAGAATAACAGCATAGCTCATGTTTTTTTCAACGGTGCAGCTTTTGCAGATTTGCAAATAAGCCATTTACATCTTTACTTTTAATTCTTGACTTTGGAAAGTTTTACTCTGGTTCGCTCCAACCACGCCTCAGTATGAAGCAGAAGCGTTTAGTGATCAGGGAGCTGTTTAACTCAGTTATTCAGATCAGATTTAAACATCAAAACAAAACGATTGAACAGCAGTGAATGGAGCTCTACACTTCATTACAATTCTCAAGTACTTCTACTTTATTTGTCACAGTTCTGCATCAACCAGTCGGTCAGCCGCTCCCAACTCATCTACCAGCTCTATTCACTGTTCTGTTCACTCAGCTGCTCCTGATCACCAGTCGAGCCAGTAGAGACTCACACACCTCACTGCCAAAGTGTTCTCTGCCTTCATGCAGGATTTCCCAGCACTCACCTTTGAACTTCTTTCCTGTTGCCAACCCAACCCATCCTGACCTTCTCTTTCGACCCCTCAAAAAAGTGATCTTTTTGTGCATTGAACTCCTTAGCCTTAGCTTCCGCCTTAGCTTTCACACTCCGTAGTGTCACTTCATCGTTTGCGTTGTTCGTAAAATACTTCAGCCAGTAGAGGCCACCTCTGAACAATACACATTAATATACCAGCCCGTTTATTAGGCTGATGATGATTTATTGTCTTTTTATTGTTTTGTTGTCTATATTGCTTCTATATGCATTTTTTAGTTGTGTATACTGATTTTATTTTTTAATAAATCATACCTATACATTAACCCGCTGCCTGCTGTGATCTTGCGTCTTTGTGTTGTTGTATTAATCTTACTCTGATTTTGTCTTGATCTTAGTGGGCCCTGTGCTCTTGCTTGGCTTGATCTGTGAATGTTGTTTTAATGGTGCTATATGAATAATGTTCATAAATACAGCGTACAATACTGTCCTCAACAGCAGTATAGGAGCAGACATCTGCCTGCAGGTGCTTATGGGATAAACCACTGATAACCCCATTTAACCATCTGATGACATTTGAATCAAGATGAAATTTTAACTTTACAAAAAATGTAAAAAAAAAAATACTATGATAATGGCCTGCCAGTATAAAAACTATACAATAAAAATAAAACCAGAGCAGGAAACATAGTAGAAATTCATTCAGCACGAGCAGCGTTTGTACAGCACAATAAGGCACATGAAGGCCTGTGCAGAGCCACCCTGCTACAGTTCATACTTATTATTCAGGATTATTCAGGTTAAGCTGTCAGTCCTTTACATGAACCTTTGATACTGTGGGACTGAGTTTCCCTCTTGTCAAAAAAAAAAAAGTTAATAGAAAAATCCTCTCTGCTTCGAGTCTTCAACATAAAATATATGAAAGGCTTCTGCTGCCAGCTCCCTCAGTGGCTGAGGCTTCCTCTAACAGCCTACAGGGGAAATAAATGAGGATTCCCATGGCGGGCTGTGATTGTAGGTACTACGCGTTTGCCGTGCCGTTTTATTGACATCCAAATCTACCTATAAACCTTAATTAAATTATGAGCTTAGCGAGGTTATTCACGGCTGTGACATTTACACGCATTGATCCAAACCCGGCTGCTACTGTGCATGTGAATGTAATATTAGAAAGTGTTTCTCAGCATTTATTTGTTTTTCATTCAGAGCAAGGACACTGGATCTATGTGCCGCTGAAATAAATTAAAGTATTATTTACTGAAAAGGCCCTCTACTTGTCCCCGAGACTAAAAAATTGCTAACGCTCGAGTAACCAGGTTAAGAAGTGCAACACTCTGTGCATGTAAACATCGCTGCTGTCTCCTGTGCTGTCAGCGTGTGATGGATGAGCTGTGAGGGAGATTAAACGCTCCTCAGTGTGCAGTGACAGGTGAGTCCGGCGGCTCTGTGCTCCTCGCTGCATTTCTCTCCGTCTCCAAACGGCACGCGGCCCCTTTGTCAGAAGCCGGACTACAAAGCCCCCCTCAGGCCTCCATTGTTCTCGGCAATCAATATGGAGTTACAGTGCTGGAAAACACCGCCAGCTCTGTTGGGGAAGTTCAATTAAAATGATGGTAAAATATAATTTATCATGGTAGAGTGCTTTTAAAGACGGATAAAAGACCTACCCATTGCTGTGTTTGTATCGACTGGTATTTTTATGACTTCTTTCACTTTTTGTCTTCTTTTTTTCATTACAACACCTCAGTCAGGTATCAGGGTGTCTCCATAGGTTGGTCATTTTCTGGGTTCTGTCCCTTCACAGCTGCCTGGTTTAGGAAACCCAAGAAAAGGCACAAAGGTCTAACTGTACTTTTTTTTTAACCCATTTTTCTCAACAACAGTCTTCTTGTTGAAAGAAACCACAGGCTGTGGTTTTAATAGTGTAATCACATGCTGTAGTATGTACATTGTGTAATTACAGTATCACATGCAGCCGTACAGTTGCAGTGTTTTTTCCTACATGACGCCAAAGAAGAGCCAAATAAAATCACGGAAATCTGCTACTCTCTTCTTTAGAGAAGAAACCACAGCTGTGCTTCTGGACGTAGCTTCTATTTGTTGTAACTGCAGAGTTTTATGCACTTACACACATAGACTGTGTCTCTGTATGGTATTTAAAAGGAGAGTTCAATAAAATTACATAAATCTCATATTTCTGACGTTCTCTCTCTCTTAGAAACAGAGGCTGCAACTGATTAGTGTAATTATATAGTAGATCCATGCATCCATCTGTCTGTTTATCCTCTTCAGGGTCACTGAGGGCTGAAACCAGAACGTATAAAAACATACATTCAGTGTAATTATAGTTCAGTGCAGTCACAAAGTGGTCGGACAGTGATATGTTTTCTTTTTGTTCTCCAGAACACTGCATTTGAACAAAGAGGGATGAGATTAAAGCGCAGGCTGTCAGCTTTAATTTAACTGTGTCTGCACATATATTGGGTGAAAAGAATATGACGTGAGGCCCTTTTTGTATGGCACACAGTGTTTTTAAAAGTTTTTTCTGTCCTGGTTATCTTATCTTATAGCCATTTTTCACATTTATTCTCAAGAACCTCTTAAGGTTGCAGTGATGCATATTTGTGACAAATCAACACATTTTTCAGTTACATAGCAAAGGCATTTCCAGAGATTAGCTGGGTTTAAAACAAGCCTCACTTCATCTGCTGCAGTGCACATTTTGCAGCTTGTGTGTATTTCAGGTCCTCAGAGTTTGACTGAAGGATCAAACTTATGTCACTTGCACAAAATGCACCAGTGTAAACTATGCATACATTAAAGTTACTTTCTGTCATCGAGCATGGTCGAAATAACCACTATTGCACATTTGTAGCCGTTGAATACCAATCACCACTTTTTCTGGGTTAATAATATAATCCAGAGTTGCACGCAGCAAGGACAATTTCATCACCCTCTCAAGTGCTGTGTCTGGATGAATGCCTGTAGAGTGTTAAAGTAGTTATATATTCATAAGGCTGCTACCTCTTGGACAGTCGGCTGTTTTTCTCTGAATCAAACAATTTTTAATGCTGAATGAATGAATGCTTGTTTTCAAAATTCTTTTGAGCTAATTTCTGGTAAAGACAAGATTCAAACTGGAAATTTTAAAGAATGCTAGAATTATTTTAGTAGATGACAGCCTATAGGTGCCCCAGATAAACTGATTTAGAAAAAAACTGATCAAATATATGCTGAAATAACAGCAATATGATGCTGATGTGTTAAAAGCCTGAATTCATGCTGCAAGACAACAAACAGACTCTAAAGTGTTTGTTGTCTGAGCGTTGTTTGGTTCGCTCAGCGCTGTGCAGCAAGTGCCCATGGTGCAGTTTAATCTCAGCATTTCACTGCCTAATGTTTCAAAATATGACTGTGTTTAATAAAAAGTATTTTAAAAATGTTTCTCACACTCATATAAAAATGAAGCCAAACACAGAAATCCCCAAAATCTTGTTACTTCCACTCGTCAGCCAGTGACTGTCAGACAGTCAATCCCAGCCAGAGGGTGTATTGTGATGTGACACTGAGCTCAGCCGGCCAACTAAGCAGGCCACACACACACACACACACACACACACACACACACACACACCCTCCACCAGCAGCTCCACCGCTGGCTCTGAATCGGCTTGTTTGGGCTGGATGCGGGCAGCCCGGCAGTATCGGGCCGGGCCGGGTCAAAGGAGCACTGCAGGAGGACGGCCAGCTCTGGCGGCCGCTGTCCCTCTCCAAGACAACTGCTGGCTGGCCAGGGAGGCCCAACTGGGCCAGGGCCGGGCACGCTCAATGGTTTCCATTGACAAGGCACTTCCTGGAGGCAGCAGTGCACTGAGAAATAAAGTAGAGAAGAAGAAGTCAATGCAAAAGCAGAGGAAGAGGGGACGGAGAGCGGAAACGAGAGCAGAGAGAGGGGGAGGAGGAGAGGGGGGTCAGAAGAGACAAAATGAGGAGAGCTGGAGGAGAGAAGATGTGGAAAGGGAGATAAGGAGAGGAGAGGAGAGGAGAGGAGAGGAGAGGAGAGGAGAGGAGAGGAGAGGAGAGGAGAGGAAAGAGTAAAAGAATGAATCAAGAAGGAAAAAGGAAGGAAGTCACTGGATCACCATGTTGGTACCAGAAACTGTGAATTTCCTTTTGTGGAATGTTCTCCGTTATGTCATAGGTTTTTGTTTGTTTGTTTGTTTGTTTGTTTGTTTGTTTGTTTGTTTGTTTGTTTGTCGGTCAATCCATTAAAAAGTGTGTTTCAGTTAACATACCGTATATAGTCATTGTAGCCGAACTCATCAGGATTCTCCTCTGGGAACCCACTTCTGTAAATATCCATATGTTTGAATCTGGATCAGCGTAGATGCATGTTTGAAACAATGCAACAATCACTGTCCCATACTTCTAGGTGTCCTCTACATGGAGTCAAGTGCTTCTCATGCGAATCTTAAAAATGGGCATACAAATTTGTTCATGGAAACATGACTTGTGGCAGTCTGTGAGGCAGTTAAATAAGTTTCAACATTTCAACATTTTGAGTATTATTTCCAGTGATATTCCTTTGTAAAGTTATGTCTTTCTTCAACTTTCTTCTTCAAATACCTTGGTTGTGTCCCTCTCGAACTATTTGCCACATCATCCCCATGGAAAAAGTGCACAAGTGCCAAAAGAAATCCGAAAAATAATCACACCACCAAGTTACAAATGACAAGAAGAGAAAGAAAAAGTAAGAACGAGTACTAGAAGGGCTGAGATAACAGAAGTGTGCATTGTGAAGAAAAAAAGGGCTGAAGTTTGACAAGTGGGAGATGAAAGCAGACAGAAGAAAAGAAGAAAAGGAAGCAATTTGAATGAATGAGATGAAGAAAGGTTGGAGGGTTTGGTGAATTCAGTGTAGAACACAGTGTAACATCTTGACCCTTACTCAACGCCCAAAGGTTTCTCCTTCTCACTCATCACCTTCTCCACTTCTGCTGCCTGTTTTTCTGCTTCTTTCTTTTTCCGTTCCACTTTTTTTCTTTTGGACTGTGAACAATTATCACATCTGGAACATTCTTCCAGACATCCTCGCTCCCGTATCAGCAAACATCCACCACCTGCTCGCCCTTTCATCCGACCAGAGACAACCGGTTCACGGCTATGTCGCCATCTGGAACTTTAACTTCTTCGCTTAACTGATGCAGAAAAATGTTCGGTAATGTGCAACATGTACAAACAAATGAAAGTTTGTTTTTCTTGGTTTTGTTTATCACTGGCTGATAAGACAGAAGAGTGGACACCAAATGTTGAGGAGCTGTTTTTTGAGTCGCATCGTGTTATTCCAGCAATTTATTGAAAATTAGAAAGATGATAACATATTTAAAATTCCTGGTTATACTGACATTAAAACGTGTTTGAAATTGTGTGGGAAAGATTATAAAAGCTGGTAATTGAAAGAAGCATACTGGACTTAGTTTACATTTAAGTCAAGTCAGACGAAAACATTCTGGGGACAAGTTTTGTCAGTATTGCAGTTTGAGTCTATCTGCAGTTTGCAGGATCCGTGCAGAATACTACCATTAGAAACAAAGAACAATATAACATGGCAAGTCTAAGCATGCACAGTATCGCATGTTAAGTTGTTTGGCTGAACATTCATACACAAAACTTCACCTTTAACCTGCATCAACCGGCACTGCACTGGTGCCTTAAATTAAGTAAAATAATGCTTACGACATTCAGATTTCTGCCAAGGCGGATGGTTCAGTTACATGCTAACTTTTTTTCTGTAATCCTGTTGGCATATAAACAAACTGGACCGATCATTATCTAATTGGCAGAACCAAAAAAAATGTCAAATATTTTTTTTTTAAATAGTTCAAGTAAATACATGATTATATTTTAATTAACGTTCTCTATTTCACCATAGTTGGCCTAAAGCTCAACAGCTGTGTAAAATGATGCACAGCAGGACATTACAAAAGGCATATTTTAAAAAGGTGCATGTTAGGCAGGTTATTTAAAATGCAGATGTATGAAATGCACACAATTAATTCCAAATTGTAAGGCAGGGTTGCTGCTCCTGCACGCCTGCCTCTCGTCAGCTGATCATCCCTCTGACCGCCGCCTGCTCAGCTGTTCCTCATCGGCTCGTCAGGCTGAGAGCTTAAAGAGTCTCTGCAGTCAGCAGGTCACACAGCAACGCACTCATGCTGTGTGTTTGGGTTGTTGATGGGGTTTTTTTTGTTTGTTTTTTTTATTATTATTTATTTATTTTTAATGCTTTTCATGCAGTTAGAGGCATGAACTTCAATCTGATGACAGTTCAGTTTCTCCATTTGAACAAACGCTTCTATGAAGTGCAATGGATGCAAATTATTTGTGTCAATTTCAAGTCACATGCTGCGTGCAAAAAACAAGGAATGATCTTCAAGCAGCTGCACAGATATTTAGGCATTCGGAGTCGTTGTGAACAAAGCATTTGTTTGAAGTTGGGTCAGCTAGTATTGACCCATCCTTTAGCTTAAGTTTAGAGGCAAATCTGGCTTTTCACTGACCCATGTTGAGAAAGACAACTGGTGTGAAATTATTTGCCCAGTCAACTCAATGGTTGTGAACACATTCCCAATAAAAAATAGTTATTTCATTGGGTTTTTCATCCTCGGACACCCACATTAATTCTTGCCGCCAACAGAACAAGTTGCAAACTTCCCTTGTAAGTTTGACATTTCAATGTACAGCACAAAATAAATAAAAAAAACCCAATGGTGGACACAGACTGATAAGATCCCAAAGAATTGCAAACCAGCAAGTTTTTTTTTTTAGGCATTTTTGAGAGAAAAAGGGAGCACATTTGTCTAAAAGCTATGAAAAAGGCACATTGCTCACATGTAACATGTAAGTTTAGAGAAAACCTATTGGGTACATTGTTCTGTATATAATTATGATAGCTTGTTAACTAATGAATAATGTGCTGAGAAGTCACAGCTCCAACACTGAATCACTCACAGGGTGAAATGAAGAGAGGTTGTGGGTGTTTTTGCAGTGGGTGCCTGCTTCGGTGAAAGGCCCGCTCCATATCTTCCCCACTGTTTAGACTGAATTGCTTTTTGAATAAATTCCATGCCTGATTTCTCATGGCTGTTAGCGCCTTGCTGTTCATCTCTATGAAAGGAGGGAGAGAGGAAAGAGGAGAGGGAGAAAGGAGCACAAACCTAGTTAGCCCCGGCGCTAAAACTGTCCACGCCGCGGCAGCTAACACCGCTCGCTCCCTCTTGGCGTGGTAAAACGATACCCATCCCCGAGGTAATAAAACCTCTTTGCTAAGCAGAACACCCAGGTTAGTCTTTCGGGGTGTGTGAGAGAGAGAGGGGGGGAGAAAACAGACCGTTGGAAAGCGAGTGGAGGAGAGGCGAGGGGAGCTGTTGCCTAGCAACGAGCTTGCCTGACAGGTGCTTTGCTGTGATGGGATGTCGAGTCCATCCAGTTGTTTGCTTTCCCTTTAAAGGTTTTGCTTCCTTTGGAGCTCACCAGTTGTAAACACATCTGCTCTTCTCAAATTACATCTGAAATCAAAGGCATTTAGTCACACCTAAACTTTAATTTGAACTATTCTGTTTTTATATACTCTTATTTGATCAATTTTGTTTATTTTACTTTACTGTTCTATTTATTTCCTGATTTATTAAATTCACTTATTAACTTAGTTTCTCCATTTTTATATAATCCATTTTGATTTATTTATCTCCTATTTGTTTTACTTCCCTATTGTATTTATTTACTGACTAAAGCAGAATGCACAAAATCCTCGCAATGCTATACATGTGAGCATCCTTCACTGGCTCAATGCATTCCTTAACCTAAAAGTTACCCGAACCATTAAAGCGTGAGGACTGACCAAAATGTCCTCACTTTCCAAACATGTCCTCAATCGGCAATATTCAGCTTTATTTTTATGGATACTTATGAACAAAATTCCTAAACAAGGGACACTAACTAATGTGTGTTTTTTGTTTTATTTCCAATTCTACATTAACAAAGTGACTTTTTTTCAAGTGTGAATATTTGGATTGATATAGCATTTTTTTTTTTTAATTTATCAGTAAATGTGTACTCTGCTTCTGAGATATCCTGTCAAATAAACTAATATAAATATTTGCATTG
>JAOWBC010000248.1:2044748-2082809 GCA_028566105.1 Hypoplectrus providencianus
AAGCACCTGTGATGAGATGACAGTTCAGCTGAGGAGACGTCAAACAAGTCACTTCTTCCTCCTCTCCTGTGAGTTTCTTCTCGAGTCCCTTCAGACTGAAGCAGGCTGGTCCAGTCAGTTTACATATCTGAGAAAACTTTACAGCTCCAGCAGCAGCAGCTGTGAGGAGACTCTCAGCACTGAAACATACAGGATGACAGTCTGTGGGTGTTTGTTTCTCAGCAGCAGCAGAAATCCAACATCAGGAGAACTCCACCAAATGTACATTTTACTAAACATCACACACTCGGTTATTACCCTGACAGGACATGTGGATCTGTAAACTGGCATGCAACCCAATAAATGTTTATTTCTTCTTGAGCATGCAGTCAGGGCTGGTCATTTCTGCTTGGCAGGCAGACATACAGGCAGCTCCTTCACCTAATTACACTGAAAATGTACTTTAAAAGAACATTCACATACAGTTTATACAGCAGTTAGGAGCTTAGTCTACTGCTTCAAGTGTCCACTTGATCGAACTACGTTCCAGGACAAAAAATCATCTTCTTCACCTGCTAGATCTCTAAAATGATTGATAATAGCTTAAAAAGTTTTGGACTATATTAGTCGGAGGGACTTAAGTTTTGTCAGCTTGGAATATCTGCTATGTTTCGTTCATGTAAACATCTCACAGGGAGCCCAAATTTATTCAACTAAGAAAAACTTTTTAAAAGCCTGTCATTTTAATTTTTGCTAAAAGTGCATTTATATTGTGCAAAATCTTTAATATCTCAGATAGAAAAAAAATTGATGATATATGAATGTAAAAAATCTAAATTAAAAGAAAATGTGGGTGAAAAGGAAGGAAATGGAAACAGAAGACAAAACAAGTTGGACTGAATGGTGACATTTGTATGCCGTTAATGTCCAAACACATTTAAAACACTAACTAAATGAGCAGTTTATAAATGTCAATGTTAACATTATTAAGACCTTGGAACTTTAAACTGGATTATTTTTAAGCCTCAAACTGGCATTCTTTCTAAATACATCATTTTTTCAGCCTAAGTAAAAACATAGCTCACTTTTAGAAACCTTACTCCGTGCCTGAACAACTCATTTTCAGGATAAAAACTTTGATTTCTAGTGCAAAACTCTGTTCACAACCTCCTTATTTGAAATCTTTCAAAAACAAACTAATATTGAATGAGACGCATTTTATCCAACAACACTCCTCTGCTATCATACTGATATTTTCAGTCTCAGAAATAAAAGGGATTCAAGTCTTACCTGCATGAACCCAATTACAACCTGCACACACAGAACTGTCAACATCTTTTCTTTTGTGTTTTTGAAGCCTCTTCAATCCTCCGAGGCCTTTTTTCTCCCTCCGTAATCAACACCTCCTCATCAGAATATCGAACCTCAAAACCTCCCTGAAGCAGACGGTTCACACTTCCTGAGATCAATGTGCCTCTTCGTTTAGAGGCTGCAGGCCTGAAACGCTGTCACTGTGAGCCAGCACACACACTTCAGCGTCCTGACAGGCAGCCCAGACAAACACCCCCCCGACACCCATCCAATGCACAGACTGAGGTGCAAATATCTTTGTTCCTGCTTCCATCCTTCATCACGTCTGTGCAGAGAATCAAAGTGGGGAAACGTTTAACTGTCTATTAACAGGGTGTCTGCGGTTTTTAGCCTGTGTTGGTGGGTGTTTAGATTTTGCAGCTAAAATTCTACGTGACCTGGTTTCTTCTTTGATAGAATTGTAACAGACTGAAAAAACGTTCTTGAAAATGGCAGATTCTCAAAGATGCATGTAGTTTTTACATAACAGAAAAAGAGAATTGGTTGATATATATTTATCTTTCTGACCCGTAAGAGGTGTCTGTTTTACCATAGTTCTTGTTTTATTTTTGCTGTGTTCTGCAGCTTTCTGGATGGCAGCCTTTGGGCACTTTTAGCCCAAAGTGAAGGCCAATGCATGGTCTAATGGCTGGACTCCAAAAATATAGTGATCTGGAGCCAGTTTGCCATTTTCATCGCTTCTTGGATGTTTATTTACAGACACGAAAGAAGAAAATACAAAGCTTGTTTCTTCTGGTGTCATTGAGGGAGGACGGGAACTCTGGATTTGATTGGGAATCTGGAATATTTAGGAAATGCATATCCAGTGTGTGACACTGCATATGTTTTGCAGCTATATAGCTATCTGATGGCTAATTCTTAAACCAGACACAGGTCTGCAACATGCAAGGATTATTTAGGATGTATAAATGCCTTCACCATTGGTTAACTTCATCTTTGCATATTTGCTAGTATGTCCACTGCTTTCTCGCATCCCTTCCCAGTTTACTGTTGGAAGATCAGTGCACATAACAGGGTTAAAAAACAGATCTTGTAAAAATAACCGCCTACACACAGACTTTAAAATTGTCACTGGAAAAATAAGTCTGGTTGCATTCCAGCGGCCGGGGACGGAGGCTCTGTGGGGCGTGGCAGCGAGTGTGGCGAGGCTGGTAAGGGCTCAGGAATGAGGGTTAGGGATCAGAAATAAGAAATAATGGCTGCATGGAAAGCTTTGGACATGACACACACACGCAGCCTTAAATGGCCGTGAGGAAGTGATGAGTGACGTAGGATGAGTGATGGGAAATATGAGATGTAAAATAGGAATAGGCACAAACCAAAAAAAAAGTCCTGGATCAGCAAGAATTTATTCAACACTTACGATTCATTTTGTAAATGATGTTTCTTTACATGAACACTTGATTTGTGTGTTTTTAAAAAAAGATGCTTTTCATACATTTGAGTAAAACTAAATTCAACTCTAGTATTCTTTCATTTCTAAATAATAACATCTCCACATTTGGATGAAAAAAAAAAAAAATTTAGAAATTTTGATCAAATAAATAAATAAATAACAAGACAATTATTTCAAAACAAAAACTCCATGAGCTATATTTTATATTAATTCAATGGCTAATTTTTTTTTTTCATTGCATAAACATAATTCAGATTCAGATATTCAGGTTACACTGCAACGTTTCATCTGGCCTTTCAAATTGACTAGAGTTTTTTTTTCCCTGATTTATGTCACTGTTATTTTGTTTGGAAAGCTTGATAGATCAACATTGGATTCATATTTTTCTCTAGAGTAGATTTGAAAACCTAGTTTGGGGTTTTATATCATGTAAACTTAAAGTGGAAGCCCAACAGGAGGCTTTTAAACAATTCCAGGCGTTATATTACTTTATGTTTAGACAGAAAGTGCCTTAGTTTTGCATCAAATAGTTTCTTTACATATCCTTTTCCTCTCAGATTTGTTTCTTGGAAGGATAAGTTTCAAGGCCAAAATTTCCTCCACTTTCTGCCGAAACGCACCTTAAATACAAGTGTTTGAAGATGGTGGCTGTACTATTTTTTTTAATGCAGTTAAATGTGATTTTCTACACCTATTTCAGTTTTTTGTTTCCAGTCCTGGGTATGAACCTGAGAGGTCTGAGCTCCCTCTTTAGGCCTGTTTCTGCAGATGCAAACATACCCTGTCTCTTTACATTTCCCTGACTTACTAAAAAATAAAAATAAAAATAACGCTGCTGATCTGACTCTCGGCCTCCAGCTGCCTTTTTCTCTACAACTAAACAGTTCTCCCCGTTTCTACCTTAAGGGAAACTCAGATTTCTTTACATTCTACAAAAAGCAGCATTATTCTAGTGAGAAGAGTGGATAAGAGTGAAAAATGGAGAACATCTGTGCTAAAAAAGTTGCATACAATAATCAACTACAAGTGAATCAACTCCCAAATAAGCAGCTGATATGAAGAAGAGAAGCAGAATCCTCACACATTTCAGTTGCAGAATCTTTTTTCTTGCTGGCAGCATGAGGACTCTAGTTCTTTTCTAAATATGCTTTTCTAAAAAAAAAAAAATCAAACACACTTGATCCGCCTCAAAAATGGAGAAAAAACAACTTCGTAAAAGTTACATGTTGCATAAATGACTTATTGCTTTAAGTATTTGTTCTTCTAGTATTTCGTCTCCCAGGACTCAACAGGAATCTTTAGGACGGCTTTGTGTCGCAGATCACGACACGCTTCCACAGCTCCACGCTGGTGCTGGAGCCGCTCACACACACATTCACACCCTGAGTCCAAACAGTTAACACATACACACACCTTCTGTATCAAAAAACAAATAGTGCATTTACAGAGCGGCGAAGAATTATGACAACAAGCAGAAATCAGCCGTTTCTTCTTCTAGTGAGTCCAACTAAAGTCACATGATGCAAGACTCTTTGCTGGTGGACTTTTTTTTTTTTTTTCACTAAGATAAACGACTTATTTAAGCTCGCTGTCAGAATGCTTCTTCTGCCATCCGTATCTCTCCTGTCCTCCTCCCTTAGGTAGCCTTTTTTTAAACAGTGCAACACTGCTGCCAGCGGTGAGCCGTGAACTCTGCTCCACTCCTCACACTGCAAACAAACTCAGAAACTACATGCGCGGCTGCAGAACTCTTTGTTTTTGGGGTTTTGTAAATAAAAGCAAACTTATCCCTTTTGCATTAAATTTGTATTCAGTGATTGTCACATCTTGCTGATATCAGGATAAATTTTAGAATGTAATTAATTTTTCCAGGTTTTCTATCATGCTTACAGATCACTAACTGAAATATATTTCCAAAAAAATATATATATACATACCAGCACATGAGGTGTGAGTTCAAGCCTGCAGCAGCACAAAATGTGTGAGAATATAAACTCTAACAAACAATATGTCTTTCAGCTTCTCATATATCTTGAGACTTTCTACTTTTATGGTCAAATGTGGACCGATAAAAGCACTCTGATTCAGCTCTCCTGCTCTTTTTAGAATCTTCAATTAGTCAATTTTGAGTAGTTAAACAGAAAATATTTCAGTGACAATTCTGATAACTGGTGCTTAAAGTTTGTCAAGCATTCTCCAGTTAAAACTTCTGAAATCGGAAGTTTTTGCTGCCTTTCTCTGTTTTATATCCATGTTAACTAAATGAATTTGGGTTTTCAACTGCTGGTTGAAGAATGCAATCGTTTCAAAGATGCCTGCTTGGGAGCTGGCAGTGTGAGATGAGCATTTTCCCCAATTTTCTCATATTTTCAGACTAAATAATTAACAGATTAATAGTTTTTTGACTCTGCGTCATCAATTTCAAACCTTTCTGGACCCTCACTGGAGTCTTTAACAGCCTTACATGTCCTGGTATACGTTACTATCTTCGCCCCTCTGACCTTTGCCCTCTTCATGCTTAGAAACGGTGGCAGTGCTGCTAAGGTACACAGCGCTCCTCTGAGCCCGACCACAAACACCACTCTCTCCTGCAAAGTGTAATTGAGAAGTTGTCACAACCGTCCTGTGACGTGTTTACACCCGCTGCTGATTTATGCGGCAGACGGCGTGCCATGTCCCGCTGGATCGCCTCTAACCTAAACACAACCCTCCAGTGGAGCTGGCTTTGGCCCATGTATGGGGCGAGTGTTTACCCCGCAGCCATCAGTCTGACTGGTCCCAGGCAGCGCTGGCTCTGACCTGGGACAGTGCCTGATGGGAGGCGAGCGAGCTCTTAATCATCCAAACGTATGACAGCGGATTCCGGGAACAGATTAAACGGAGCGTCTTCCACTCAGCGTTATCTCAAGCACCTCTTTGTCCTCTAATGTTTACACCTGAGCGCTTCTATGGTAACCGTGCAGCAACAACTGAGAGATGAAACTACCCAACTTTCAATCAATTAGGTGGATCAACACTTTACATTGTGTTCACACGGCAAGCAACATGGCAAACCCCAGCCAGCCAGCCCGATGCACTCATATTCCTGTGTGTATTCAAAATGTTTGGTAATCAAGAAAAACAAACAACAAATATGCCAGTGAACTGATCACAACCATTCATCAACCATGTTTGCAATGCAATGTTAGCGCTGAAAATATACATTAATTGATGAGCAATTTGACAGAAAAATACATTTTGATCATCTATTACAAGCACAGTTCATTTATTAAGGGTAATTGCTGACCATGTGCTGGTCCCTAATGTATGAATTTGCTATAGATTTTACTTTATCTCATCATAAATCAAGCCCGATGATGAGTGGTGTTGGTCACACACACTTAAAATTTAAAGTGTCACCTTAGGCTTTTATGGAAAGTTTTCTCATGTTTTGTATATTTTTTACATTTTATATATTAAAAAAATAATCAAAATAATCATATGTTGCAGCCCCAATTGGAATATCTTGTCAGTGTACAAGTAAAAACTCACTGGCCCAGTTGCTGGCAGTATGAACACAGATGAAAAAATACCAACTTATGAATGTAAAGGTCAGGAGATGTCTCAAATACTATCTGAAATCATGGCATTGTCGCTGTCTACAACCCACACACATTCATCGGTGCAGTGCACAAAGACAAACAACCTGAGGACTCAGTATGCGCCTCAAACCACCTGATCTACAGCTGATTTCATCCAAACTTCTTCAGCTTCAAACTAAATTACATCAAGCAAATCTTCTCCGATTCTTATAATATTCAAAAAATAAACACACACCATAATATCTGTATCAAGGGAAGGCCACTTTGCATTTCAGCTATAGAGGACGAGATTACAAAGGTTATCACAAAATAAACTACTTATCATCCCCAAAAAGCCACTTTCTCCCTCTGAGCAGACAACCTCAAACAACTGACAAATGCTTTCTCAAACAGAAACTATTCTGCTCATAGTCCTCACTGCTCATAAATTAGTCAGTCTGATTTGTTTGATTGTTGCTTTAAGGAATAATCTGCTAAAAAATGTGCCACAGTGCAACTTTGGCATTTTACAGAAATCTACTGAACACATGAGGAATAAACATGAAGAGCTCAGCTACAATGATACAACAGATGATTATGTAAGAAGTACAAAATGAAAACAAATTACAGTACAGTTATTTTTAATATTCAGTCATTGGCCTCTGCAGAATGAATCCACTACTGGTATGTTATACAGGGAATGATAAACACAAAGCTATGATTTCTTTATTGTTGAATTTGAAAAAAAGCTAAATATTTAATCTTACATTTTAACGCACAAATTATTTGATGTTTTTTAATGTACTTCTATGATAAATTTGGTTACAGCCACCATTTTATCATCCTATAGCCAGCTTTAAACTACCCAGTCTAAGTACATTTCTGAAAAAAATATATGGGAATTTAATGATGAATAAACAAATCAAAAGAGGTAAATAAACCGAGTGAAAAATGGTAATGTGAGGATGATTTTTACTGTGCAAAGTCCAGAAATGATCTCTCATTTCTCTGAGATGATGACATGAAATGAAAGGCAAGACGGTTCACCTCAAACTTTAAACAATAAGTCTCCTAATATATATATATATATGTATAATATTTATATATTTTCCAAACATAATTTTAGATCATTTTTTCCATCTCTTTAGCTTGAAACCCAACCATGATTTGATGTCATTGTGTTCCCTCTATCAATAAATTAGTGAATAAAATTACAATAAACCAAATATCAACATATAATACATGATCAGTCCAGAGTTTAACATAATGGCAATTTCTTCTTGATTTTGTGCGCTTTAAAGGAATTTGCCTCCTTTTTCATTTTATAACAATTTCAGGAGCTGAATTTATAATGAAATAATATTTTGAGAGGGCAGCTGTTACCTCTCTGGTGTCCAGAGTTTTTCTGTGGCCGACACACTTTCTCTTTAGTGGTCATTTTTTCTTTTGTGTTTGTTTTTTATGAGTGCTACGTGTCTGTATGGACAATGTTAGTTGTTGAGTGTGGCTGCCTGTTCTTTCTCAGCCTTCTCTTTGGCCTTTTCCTTCTCGATCAGCTTCTCCTCCTTCTGCAGCATCACCATGATGTCGGCCACCTGAGAGGTGGAGATGTCGATGTCCTCCTTGTCGATCAATTCCACCACCTGGAGTGATGCAGGAGAAAAGAAAGTGATTTAACCAATTAAAAATGTGGTTTAAAATCTCTCTCTATTTCTAGATTAACATTAAAAATGCCTGGCTAACATTCAAACTAATAACATTTAAGAGTATTAGGAAGAGATAACAAGAAGACTGCATAATTCTTGACATTAAACTGAACAGGAACCACAGATACTTATTGTTCCATTCCAAAAAAACTCTGTGCAAGAAAATATATATATTGCTGAACTGGACTGCAAACCTCAGACAACAGCTGGTTATGTATTCAGATCTCTTATTTAAGCAAAAGTAATAATGTCACAGTGTGGAAACGCTTCACTACAAATAATGCATTCAGAGCTTGCGTCGGTAAAAGAACAAACATATCAGCACCTAATGACCCCACTCAAATTAATTATTCTATCTATTGTTGGATTAATATTTCCATTGTATTTACATCAGCAGCATTTGACTGTTGTCAAGGTAGTGTTCATTTTAACTACCTAATTTTCTTCATTGTTGTTTAAAGTTATAGGCATATGGAATCATTTTAAACTGATGATATCTTGACCTTAAATATAAGTTCATAGATATGTGGGCTAAATGTTGCCTCTATAATGTAGTGAATAAGATGTACACTTACTAAAGTGAAGTTACATGCATGGACATACTTAAGTAAGACAGAACTTTGCCACGTTTCACCACCACTCCTACAGTATATTGCTGTTATACTGATTGTTAGTGATGCTGTACTTTACAAAAAAGGCCTGACTGATAAATGTGCAAAAAAAGTATTAGGCTGAAGACAGATACACACATAAACACATACTCATGCTTCAAGCAAATACCTCATCAAGATAATGACTAAATCATTCTAACACTCAATACTAATTTAACAAACACTGGGAAGGTTGCAGCATAAGATTCAAGGGTCGTTACAATAAAATAACAAGAACGAGAATTCTATCTAGTGGTACACAACACAAATCCGGGAACTTTGTGGATAATATATAATCTCTGGATAATCTTTCTCTGAACCTACTTTGATGACGTCATCGATGTCAATCTTCCCGTCCTTGTTGTCGTCGAGGGCCTCCGCGATGCTCTGCAGCTTGTGCTCTGGAATGTTCTGGATCTGCCGCATGACGCCGATTAGCTCGTCGATGCTGATGAGGTTCTCCCTGAAGGTGTGGAACAGACTGTATACAGGAAACGGTATGTAACGAAATGCAGAGAAAATGAGGTGGAGAACTCTCAGGTCAACATGCTGCATTTCAAGGTTCCCAGATCACACGAATCAAACTGATTTTCAAGCTTCATCTCTGTTAACGGCAGGTTGGAATTGGGTCAAAGCTGCTTTGAAGTTAATTCATGCTGAAAACACTGCTTCGAATTAATAGATAGTCTGATCTGATCTGGGCAGCTTTAAAAACAATCAGCAAAAGCATCAATTTGGTCATTTTGAAAACATTTTTACATGAACATTGTCTAGTGAATCGTTAAATCAAACATGTAGTGTTTGTTAATCCTCACACAAAAACTAAACAAATACAAATTTTGAATTTAACATCTTTCAAATCAACAGTTTCAGTTAGATCTTCGGAATCAGTCTGATTTCATTCATTAGGGAAGGTAAACATTTTATCAAAATAGGTACACAGCAACCATTGGGGAGCAGTTTGGTGTTGGGAGCAGAAATGGAAGCCGTTTGATCCTTTTTTACAGCAAACTTTCAGCAGCTGACAGTTGAAAACCATGATGCAATGTTAGCTTTAGCAAGCAAGCAAATGGCGGGTGACCACAGTTCAGCTTACCTTGTTGCATCACTATGTTTAGTAAAGAATAATCTGTAAAATTTAAATCAATTAGGATTTGGTCTCACAATTTTAAACTATTAACTGTCATGAAATCTAACAGTTTACATTTTAGTTTTTATTTTTTTCTGGGAAACCTGTTGATCCTTGTTTTATCTCCACCACCATTTTACAATGAAAGCAATGATGATGAAGATGACAGTGATGAGGATGAAGGTGATGATGATGATGATATAAGAGTCCAATATAACACATTGGATGACATTTTAAAAATAAAATAACTGATTATAAACTGTTTGATGTCATTCAAGTCAAATAATTTGAAACAGTCAACATGATAAGAGAAGTCTAGTCCAGTGGGATTCTTGCAGCAGCTGTGTCGTGAATGCATTTTGGGGCAAAGCATGGGAGCCAGCAGAGCTTTTATCTTGAAAACAATTTATTTCCTTTCTGTGAGTGAAGGGAAGCAGTTTATGTGTTTTCCCCCTACTTCCAGTTTTTATGCTATTAGGTTGATTTTGGTGTTCTTGTTTGGCACTCTGCAAAACAATTATTGTCTTAAGTATTTCACAATATAGCTATGCAAAAACTGCTACTTTTTTTTTTTTTACCATAGTTCTTTAAAAAAATTATGCATTAGTATAAATAATGGCTTATACATTTGATAGGATTGGACATTCAAATTCTCAAGAAAGTTATGCATTAGTGACCTGTTTTACGAGGCTTGCACCCTCAGGAGGAATAAAATGTGCTTCAGGCTGGGCAATAGGAAAATTACTGAGAGATAGACTAACATAGTTCCCTTGGATCATTTCAGGGTGTTGACCGATTCAAAAAAATAGAATATCATCAGGTCTACATTTTAAACATTGTTTTACAAAATGGATCTACATTAGCCACTTGGAGCCTATTGTTTGCTATTCATAACCACCACAATCAGCGGTGGAGTGGTTGAAAAAAGATCCTGAGCTCTTACCCGATAGGTGGGGTGGTTCCGCTGTCTATCTGCCCGTCCAGGATGACCTTGTCCTTCTCCAGCTCTAGGATGATCTTGTCGATGCGACCGATCATACGATTCACCCTCTTAGAGAGACGCTGGCTCGCCTTTGACTCCTCTATCACCTTTTCTTGGCCGGTCTTAGAAAGTTCCTTCTTTATCTCTTCCAGATCCTGAAAAAACATAAAGCACAATTAAAATACAATACACAATTAGCCAAAATTCTCTTACATTTAAAATACTTTGTGTTTTGTACAAGAAAGGCACCTCATTGTATTCCTGGACATCATCTTTAAGTTCTTCCAGCTCTTCTTTCTCCAGAGTCAGCAGTCTCTTCTGCTCTTTCAGCTTTGAACACGCATCACTTAGCAGATCAATCTCCTCTTTGGTGATCTCCTCCCCCTGGAACACAAACATACAATTAAAGAGATTTGCTCCTCAGTGTCAGAAGTTCCATCCATGACTTGGAGAAAAACTTCTATTACAGTGTCTCTATAACCCTCTGAACCCCATAACTCATGGACTATTATGAAGTTTAAAAAAAAACTCACCAAAATAAACCATGCATCATAGCATGACTGGACTGAGACCAACGGTCACATGACAGAAATCAGTGGAACTTTTACTGTAGGCTGCTTACACAGACCACAGAGGAGAGGTTGGAAATTATCTTGTAAATACTTATAGTATTAGTTATAAGTTATTTCAATATTGGTAACACTTGCAGGTACCAGGAAAATGTTGCATAAATAGTTTTCCTATTTTAAAAAAATAAATAATCAAAGAAATGCCTTTGCATTTTTTTTTCTTTCATGATTCTTCACATTATACACATTTTTTAGCTCCCCATACTTTTAGCCATGATTGGTTCTATAGTGGTGCATGACTTTTACATTTCGGTGATAATCAAGGCCACAGTGGGTAAAATGTGACAGACAGAAAAAAAAACACTAAAACTTCTTGGGGTTCAGAGGGTTACATACTCTATCCTAAGAAGGAGATTCAATTAGAACTGCTTTAAAGTCCCCTGAATGCATCATGTCAGCTTAAGGTCATATTTTCCCTCCAAAATGGATACACAGTAGGTCCAAAGGTTCGTTTACCTCATGAGTACCACATGTGCATTTAATATAAACCCACATAAGAGACCAACCCAGATACAAAGAATGGTTAAAGAGGGAAGCTCTAGAGGAAACTGGGATACTTCTTTTAACCCCCAACCACATAAAGAAGAGAACTCTGTGGAGCTACAGAAACTGTTAGTTTGAGGGGAAAGGTTCGACGTGGACTGTGACACTGTCTGGAAGGATCCACAAGGAAAGGAGAAGGAGAAGTCCATGTAGATGTGGGCCAAACAGAATTTGCAAATCATATGTGGCATTTATTTTCAACCAATTCAGAGCACCAGATGAGTAAGATTGTCTATAATAAAGGAGGATATGCTTTCAAACGTTGACCATAAGTAAAATGGTTTTGTCCACACTACAATTTGATTTATTCTGTTAAATAGATGCCTATATTGTAGGCCTAAAGAGTAAAAAATATATGATTCTAGTAAGATAATTAAGTTAGATTTTGGTCCTTGTCTGTGATTTGTCTACCCTCTTTACTTAAATTTACAGTGTCTGCTTTTCATCCCACTTTAAAACACACAGAGCCGAATATGAGCATTGTGGTTTGCCCTCAGTTGACTGATGTCAACATTCATCTCATCACACTAATATGCATTTAAAGGTTATTTCCTCTATATTGGACTATGTTCTCACTCTTTCTGAACCTGAGATCAAACAACATTCTGAAACATTTTTTTTTTCTTTTTAATATGCCAAAATTGTTTGCAAGTTCTCTTTAACCCTCATCTGGTTGTGTCTGCTCAGAGAAACACCAGAGACTGTGCGTGCAGGGACAGACTGGTGTAGATGTGGGGGTCATTTGGGAGGAGACATCATCAAACCTAACCTGGAAGCGCAGGAATGTCTGCCACTGCTCAAACGGTGATGTACAGAAGATGCAGGTAGAAAAAGTGACAAACACATTAAAACCTGGGTAATAATACATTAACAACATGATTGCTAGATCTATCTATAGATCTATAAAACTGAGGTTTTTCACAGAGAGTCGTGCAGATGTACCTCTTTAGATTTTCTGTTTACCCGAGATTTCTTGTACTTAGTGAAATAATAATAGAAGCATGAAAATTGCTAACTGACTAAAACAAAATCATAGTCTATCAAACTGTCATTTCAGGTTAAATCATAGAAGACGTGGCAGGCTTAGTATAATGTGGTGCACACATTTACTGATTTGCGAACTTGATTAAATATTGTACACATCTCTGGTGCTATGTACAGTTTTTGAGAGGAGAGATATTTTTTCAATTCTTTAAGATAGTGGTGTATAAAAATATATGTAGAATAGTATGAGCTGTTCTGAGTTTCACCAGAAACCTGAAACCTCCACGTTGCCTCAATTGCATCTAAATGTAAAAAAAATTACAAGCCGCATTAAAAAATAAACAACAAATCCTAAAGACTGGGAGTTTGGAGGCGTTACCTTGATTCCGTCTATGATAGGCGCTGTATCCCTCAGTATCTCTGAATGGGCAGCTTTTTCAGCTTTAACCGGCTCTGCCTCAAGCTCCAACTCCTCTCCCTGCTGAAGACAGTGATGATGAGACTGATCACATAAAGTCATGACAGTGTAAGAATTCTGTCTCATAATCTGTCGGATAACACAGACATAGATCATATCTAAAGTTTCACAGCTAAAAAAATTTATTCATTTATATCTAATTTCTCTGTCTAAAATGTTGTCTAAATGTTTTTTTGTTGCTTTTTGTTTTTTTAGAAAGCCTAAGTTAAATTTCTATCAATGTTATGGAATTCTACCCTTCACCTTTGATAAAGTATTACCCATCCTTATTTTTTGGTTTTTATTTCATGCAAAAAAAATATACAAACATTCAACACAAATAGGTATGAAAACATTTGTAAACAGTGCTTCATGTTCATGTAGAAACCAGCATCAAAATATTCTGAAAGACTTAAATATTTACTTGACATAATAATAGTTGAAAAAAAGATCAGAGTTGTTACCCTGGCAGCCTTTTCTGCAGCATCCGCCAACCTCTCCATCTCCCTGTCCTTGTTGTCCTGGCGTATGGCTGCCTCCTCCTGCAGCGTGGTCTCCAGCTTGGCCTTATTGTCCACTTTGGAGAGCTCCATCTCTGCCACCATCAGCTGGGCCTCCTTTGTCTGGAAAGGAGAAAGTTGGATAGAGCAAAGTACCTAAATATCTGCTTTTTAAAAAACAAACACAAATAAAATTTAATGCCCACCGCATTTCAGAACAAGTATTATATCACCATGGCTACAGTTAAATGACACATGGCCTCAACATACCACCACTTCAGGCAGAGTCTGCAGTGTTGTCTTCAGCTGGTCGGCAGGGGACAGAGTGTCGGGGAGGAACATGGCTCGGGACAGCAGCAGTAGGGACGTGGGGATCTGCTGGGTCAGGTGCAGCTCCAGCCACTACAAGAACCAGATATAACATGAATAGAAATATTTCAACACTTTTTTTTCCCTTTGATAATAATGCATATCCTTTCTAAGTTTTAAAATGACTCAAAAAGAAAGATTAATACTAACATTTTTGTAAAGCTTAGTATTCTGTTACATAAAAACTTTCAGCATTCAAGTCTAGTCAGTCAAAACACCAGACTTTAAAGGTGGAAATATAAAGTGAACAATCAGTAAAAATTCTAAGGCAGTAACATCATCATAATTAGTTCTGTGAGTGAAGAAGATGTGTAGATGTGTGCCTCAGCATTACATCCTGTAACTCCGTACTGTTGTTACCTGGCTGAGTTGCTCTCTCAGTCGTTCTTCTGTGACTCCGAGAGATCTCATCCCTCTCACTCGACAGGCAGCCTGCACCTCGTTCACGTTCAGACTCTCCACTCCTTCCTCAGATATCAGCTGAAAGTATAGAGAGCTCCAAATGACCAACTACCTTCAATTCAAATTCTGTCTGAAACATTTAATTACAATTATAATTCAATGTAATATTAATTTAGCGTAAAGAAATGAGTACAACAGACAACATACATTTCCTATTTTAAAAAATCTGATTTTACTCTTACGTATAAAAGGCTAGCTGTCTGTTCGGTCCCGATGATAACAAAGGGAAATACTTTTTATAGAAAATCTTCTCGAGACTCATACCTTATCATCTGCACGGATGGCCCTCAGCTTCATGATGAGCTGGAAGCGGAGGAAGTTGTTGGTCCCAATGGACTGCAGCTCCAGGAGACGGCAGAGAGCCACCAGCTGAGGCCGGGTCAGGTTGTCCAGAGTCAGCTCATCCTCAAACAGCTTGGAGAATTTGATGATCTGCTCGTTACTGGGACGTTCCCCAGAGTCACGAATCTACAAAGATAATAGGGTTATCACTTTAAATAGCTAAATCTCTGCATAATTAAAAAGAGAAAACAATGAAGTTAAGTTAGAATTACAAGTTAAATTATGGCTCTGTTCATTTTTTTCATTTTGTTCTGTTTTTTGCACTCTTTCCTACTTGCAACTTAACCTATATATGTAAAACAAGGCTATTACAATAAAGCTATCCTGGTTTGAGAACACTATACATAAGTGAAAACATTTTGCTGTCCACACCAGCAGAGGGCAGTACAGAGCTTGCTGTGATTATCTTTTATCAGGCCTTGCCTCAGTGAGAGTGATACCAACCTTTTGGAAGAAGGTGGAGAACTCCTCGGTCACATTCCCCTGGTCAGCCTTGTTCCGCAGGGCGATCTCTTCGATGGTGTCCTGCAAGAACTTGGCCATCTCCAGTTTGACTCTCAGCTCCGTTTTCAACCTCTCCTCCTACAAAAAAAATGTCACAACTTCATTGTAAAAATAGTAACCAAATCTTCAAGATAATTATAATGAAAGGGCTTGTTGAGTATTCTGTTTTCATTAATATTATAACCTGTGATGAAATGGGAACAACATAATGTGTTCTACCATCGTTGAATCTTTGTTTGAAATTGCTCTGGATAAAAGCCGAAAGTAAAAAAAAACCAAACTAATAATAATAATACCAAATATACTGGGTAAAAACAATGATGAAGGCAATTGTTTAAAGCAAGGAAAGTTAAATTGTGTAATTACCAGTATAGAACAACAGGTCACAGACTTAGAAAAGGATTAATCCTTGTCAGGGTGAGTTAAAAGCCTGATCATGTTATCAGGATACTGGGTAAAAGTTCATGTTACATATGAGGATTCAAACTCCATTTAATTAAAATCTGAATATATTGTCACAAATTCTGCAATGTGGGAAACTAATTATTTCGAGCTTTGAATTAGATTTGATGCTTCCTTTGTCTAGATAAATATATTAATCAGCAATTTTATTTTTGAGTGACTGTGCACCAAACTAAATTGGCTAACAACATTTGGACTTCAATGTCTTATTACCTCTCTAATATCTCGCCACAATCCCAAACTTTTTTTCTTTTCTGGCACTGATCCTGTCTGTATAATGCAACTCAGTGCTGATAAAAATAAGCCAAGCTCTGATTACCTTCTTTGACTGTGTCTCAAAGGTGGATGGCAGCATGTTGGGGAAGAGTTTCAGAGCTACAGGAAGCAGAAACTCCATGAAGGGGACGATGATAAACACCAGGAAGGGAAGCAGTCTGAAGACGTCGGCACACGTTCTGAGGAACTGGGGAGAGAAACTGGAATGAGAACTGGCTCCTTTTAAAGAAAGAAACAAATCCTGTCAGATGCCTGTCTTAAATTAAAATCGAAAATTTCCAGAACAAAAACAAATATATGTTGTGTTTTTACAGATTTTAATTGAAGATATGTCTATAACAATAAGACAGCATCCAAAAATGTGTTGAATTTGTTCTTAATGCCCAAGTCACTATTAGGGTTGAACAGAATGTAATTTGTCACATTCAAAGCTTTAATTCAGATTTTACAATAAGCTTTGATTGTCAGTCACATATATTTTATGACATCGCTGTTATCTTCTAAAAATCCACAAATCCTAATGAGTTAAGTAGTTTATTATAATTGTGTTAGAGCCTAGAAAGATAGTTTGTTATTCTAGTTATTTAACTGTAATTTATGGGGCTGTTAGATTGCTGCCATTAACACTCCAACACTCCTTTTGTGTGTGGTAATCCACAAAACAAACAGTTTTGTGACCACAGTATAAACATTGTTTTTTGCAGGCTAAATGCCAACAAATATTGATTGAAGCAGATTATTTTGTGAGATGTAATCATTTTCAAAACTCAACTTCTTGTTGCCTTTTGTACTTATTTGTCAGAAAGCCATCACTAGGATCTAATTCTACAAATACTACAAATCAATAAAATTTAAGTGTAGACTATTATTTATCTGCAACTGGGCAGTAAGAAAGCAGCTTTAAACAGCATGAACAGAAATGAAAAAAAGGCTTTTTAAAGATGATTTTGAATTTAAATGTAAATGTTATTAATTACATAACATTGAGAATTCAGCCATATAGGTTATTGACTGACACAATGAGCAGTAGGTTCACATTCACATTTGTTGACCTTCAAGTCAGTGTGTGCGTGTGTGTCTGTGTGTGTTTGGTTTTGCAACAACAAAATTGGCTTTTCAGAACGAGCACCATTGATTCCCATCAGGCTGAAGTTTGAGCATTCCTCCAGCAGAGAGCAGCAGAGGGATGAAAGCCATCAGGGAACCATGTGAAAATGTTTACCTCATCTTCCTTTGTCTCTTGGTACAATCACCCTGCTCAATCCCTCCAGCAGTCAGCACTTTTAACCCTGTCCCCATACATCCCCAGGGCAACAGAAACCTTCTAATTCTTTGGTGCTTTATTTTCCATGGGGCTGTGGACCAAAGTGAACATTCTGCCTCACAAGGCTCAGAAAGTGTCCACTTGAGCCAACAGGAAGCACATTTGTTCAGCACAGACCTGAACAATCCTCAGAGTATAGAAGTACCAGGCTAACGCTAGTCTACTTCATTGTACAGCTGTCCAACTGTGGCTTACTGACCGTCCGGGGACACAATCCCAACCAGCCATCTACAGAAACGGCCCTGAGGGGAGAGGGCCAAAACATGAGTCCTTTCTCCACCCTTTCCACCTGCATGTCAGTGGACCAGTAGGGTGAAGGATTTAGGCCAGCCTGAGTGAAAAGGCCTTTGTCCGCAGGCCCATTGACATGTATATCATCTCCCAGAGTTCCACATCAAAGGAAGGAGGAGGGGGGTGACAGATTAAAATAGAAGAAGCCTAAAACGGAGGCCTGAGTATTGTAAGTGAATATGAAAGGAAGAGATTAAGGAGGCAAAGCCAGTTCAGGTTAGATGAATGGGGTGTAGATGGGCTCGGGACATGCGCTCCGAGGGAGTCAGCTGCATTTGAAAAGTTGCACATGGGTTGGTGGTATGGCTTTAATGAGGGGGGAAACTGTGGTCATCATCAGCACTGACCAGCATCTATTAGCACCGCAGGCTTTATTTCCACTGTTAACTTCAGCTAAATCAAACAGACTGTCACAGCTAAGAACTGGCTATAGATGTAGCAGTAAAAACATCAGTTTTATGAAAAAGATGTTAGGAAAAAATAATATTTTGATAAATGAATGCTATATACAATTTTCAAAATGAAATATTTATTTTTACATCCACAAGAGTCGCTAAAAAAGGGACGAGGCACATTTAAGAGCTTCATTGTACTGAGAGGTATCATTGTCTTTCTGTGTCAGCATGACTTGTAAAACTACATTGTAAGCATGCCTCTGCACCGATGTCTGCACAAATAACACCTAAACATTCCTCTGTTAGTCTGTTCTGCATTTGCAAAGTTAAATTAAAATTCAGCAAATATTTAATAACCCTCCTTTGTGTTTAATGTTGAAGAGAATTGTTACATTTATAAATCTCTCAACCACCACAGCAACTCTGTCCCAACTGAAGAGGAGCATGCACATCTTGCCAATTGAGTCCACTAAGTCTGTAAATTCCTGTACCATGGCAACAGTGAGTGTGACCTGAGCTGACATACTCAGCTTCCATGAAACAACACCTGGGCTCCAGCAGTACCTGCATCAAGTTGCCATCTAAGACTGTCAGCCTGCTGCTTCAGACCCAGGGCAACAATTTTATTACTTACAAAAAGGGGGAAAGAATGGTGTTTAACTTTTTATTTCTAATTTTGACTTGAAGTAGTGGCTTTAAACGCTTAAATACTGTTAAATGTTATGATTAAATACAAACTTTTTAAACCTTGTAACATAATCTCTATATAATCCCCCCCAAAAATATTACTTTAAGAATGTTTTACCATTTCAATGCATGTTTAAGACAACTGATTTTTAGTCACTTTTTTATTAAAGCCAATAGCAATTATATCAACATCAGGCGCAACCAACCTTTAAGAAAAAGTTTCAACATATCTTGTTGAAACCACAGCCACTAAAACAATGTTGGTTAAGTGTAGACATCCTTCGATGCATAAAGTTAAATGAGGAGGTTTCTAATCAAAGATACAACATGTAAAGGTTCCTCCTAAAGAGCTTTATTAAGCAGCTCAACCTGCTAAGGGCCTGGAGAGTAAACACTCAGTGTGCAGCCAATTTCCATAATTGATCCCATTAGGTTTGAGAAGCTGTGGATTAAACATTATAGAACAAGATGTCTGGGCTGTCAGACTTAAAACCGTGCACAGTCAACTGCGATCTCTAAGCTCCTGCTGGATAACCACTCTGACTCACGCTGGAAAAAATGCCTTCTTTCTACTGGAAATCCAGCTGATGGTTTCAATGTTTAACTACACCCTTTTTTCATTCAAATATAATTTTCTGTAATCTAACAGACCTTTCCAGTCCTACATGGCACATAATGATATTTATAGTAGTAACCATGATGATTTCACCGCTTTAAATTATTCGCTGTTCATTTTGAAAAATATCCTTAATTTCAGAGAACAGTAGAGAAAAACAGGTTTCTCATTTCTAGCCACAAACTCACAGTATGTGTACTGACATGACAACAGATTTTATAACTGAAGAAGAGGAGCTGATTAAGCTAACGTTGGCTACATCTATCTTCCTTAATTGCAGCTCAGTGTAGAAACACACCTTTTGGCCTGCTCTCATTCTACAATTAATAAATATAATCTGGACATTTAAGCATTTCATTCTCTAAGCCAAATAACATTGCATTTAATTTTGGCTCCAAATATGCAATACGCAATTATGTGGTAAGCTTGCAATTGCACTTTCAAAAAAATCTATATTGTGAAGCCCTTTATTAAAAGGAAATGAAGTCTTTAAATAATTGACATCGCCTGAGCATCAGGCCTTGAAGAAAACATCTGATAACCAATAGAGCTGCTTACACGTTAAATGTGGCACAATGTTGTAATGAAGGTGTGACTGTGAGGCCTGGTATTGGCTGCAGCTGACTGCTTTGAAGGAAAAGCATTTGTTCTCATGAGAAACCTTTAGAGACTACAGGACATGTACAATTCCTCCACTGTGGACCTCACCTGTCTCCTCTCCCGGCGGGACAGGGCGTGTCCGTTCAGCACCCGCCACAGCATTCGCCCAGCGATGGTGGTATCAATCCACAGCAGCCTGAAGCCGTGGTAGTAGTGCTTGATTTCATCTATAACGCGCTGTCGGAGCGTCCTTCTAACAGGCTCTGCATCCAGCGTGGGGCTGTACACGGGCCCTCCTTCCTCCAGCTTCTTCTTCTTGTCCTTTAACGAGCGCAGTGATTTCTCCACCTTGGAGTCGTCCCATCTCCTCCTCGAAGTGTGTATCCACCGAACACCAGGTATGTCCTGTGGTCGTGCTATCGTCCACTGGGCCGCTGTTGTGATTGCTGGGTACGATGAAGCAGAGGCTCCCAACATAAAGGCGCAGTAGAGGCGCTGTGAGTCCGAGCTCTGGCAGGGGCCCACATATCCATCTGACAAGGGAAGGGAAGGGCTGGATGAGGAGACCTGGGTCAAACTGCCAAGCCGGAGCCCATCAAGTCTACAAGGACAACAAGATGAATAGCTTTATTAGAAAAAAGGTGTATTTTTGACTTGGGGAAAAAAAAGATTGATATACAAATTATTAAAATAAAAACTCGGAATCTACATCTAAATATCACAGTTGGATATTGATAAACAAAATTCTGGTTAATCCTTGTACCAAAATAAATATATAATTATAATATTGTTTGAAACGTTTGCATTGTCCTTCAATTGACCATGCAAATTTTGATCTCCCTGGTCAAAATTGACTCCTATTTGTTGATTGTTTGTTTAAACAGCATTCAGTATATGTTCTCCTTCTAAACCATTATTCAAGTTATACTAAATTATATGAAAGACAACCAAATCTTTTATATTAAAAAAACGGGGTCATATCTAACCCAAGGAGGGCACCCAAGATACCACAAAGATGTACTCTTTAAAGTAATGTTAGCGTTTATAATACTCAGACCGTGACTAAGCATAAATCAAATCCCAGTTAAAATTAGCAAAAGACCAAAATATCAGAAATTACATAGGTGTTAGATTTAAGACAAGATATGGGACACAGAGCTTCCAATCAGACTTGAACAGGGTCTGGTTTCAAACATCAAAGCAGCATCCAGAAACCCACAAAGCTTTAAAGACCTGGATTTAAGTCTTAAGATGTTATATTAAAGTGCATGCTTGAGTCTACCTTTTCTTGAAATCCGTCATTGTCTTATAAGTTATTTTCAGGAAACATTCACACTGTAAAAGCCCCACATTTTACCAGCTTACTTTTGACTGGAGAGTCTGAGTGCTGTGCAGTTGAAACAGGCACCATCTTGTACTTTCCCTGAAAGGAAGAGAAAAAAACATAAACAGCTGTGTTCTGATAATCAGCCATTACACAGACAGGGATAGCAAGTCACACATCAGCAGCTATCTGCAGGTTCTGACCAGCCTGACACATTATTGCAACTTTATTTCTGAATTCTCTGGCAAAGATACAACATGACAAAAATAGCAGCGCTTTAAACTGGTTGCACAATAACATGATAAAAAGCAAAGTCCCTCCTGATATCTGTATAAAATGCATAAAAAGTCAGTTTCAAGTTCAAGCTTTATTATCATTCACTTAATTGCACATTTAAGGTACTTTTATTTCATTTGAGTATTTCCTTTTCATGCATTTTTATATTTCTTCTCCACTACATTGGAGTACAGTAAATATTGCTGTATTAGTGACTTTTCATAATACAATAGTCCCTCCAGAAAACCTTCATATTCAGTGAAAACTTTGTTAAATTTGGTGAAAATATTGGGAAAATGCTCTTTATTCTTAAGAAAAATAATCCATTTTAAAACGCTCATTGGCTAGAGAATGCATGGTCACAATGTTGAAAATGTTTGTTTGTTTTTTTGCTCAAGATAAAAAAAATAAAACACTTTTTACAGACATGTTCTCAAATGCCAGCAACATTACAGACACATGGTGATTTTATATAACATGACACATCGCTGTCAATTAAACTATACTGAGAGTGTATAAAGATGTTAAAATGTGCATAACCTATAACACCTTTGGCAGTAAAATGCAACATTTTACACACTTTCATGCTTTAACGTAAGTAAGGTTTTGAATGCAGGACTTTTGCTTGGCACAACACTTGCACTTGTGTAAAGACCTGAATACTCCTTCCATAAATGACTAATGACGTACCAACATGTGAATGTAAGTCATAAGACTTGAGCAGGATGAATTCACTTATATAAAACCTATGAAAAATCACTTAAAACACACAGTGCTGAATTATTTTCTCTTGTGGTTACATTTTCCATGTTATTTTTCTATATTCAGAGATCACTTTTGCAATTAAACACATAAAAGTATTTTAGTGCTAGAATATAACTGTAGTGTATGTTATCTGGAAAGATCCCTCCTCAGCAAATGAAGTACATTATTCTTCTGGTAATATATCTTTACACTGATCCGTCTTGGAGGGAGGTCAGGATATTTACACCCTCAGCAGTGAGGCCCACGGAGGGGCTCCCAAACCCCCCAAGGCCCCTGTCAATGTGACGTACATGCAGAGAGAAGGCGGAGTGGTGAGACACTTCTAGCCAATCATGTCAGAGCACATGGCCTAACCACGCCCTGCCTCTGGCTCTCACATGGCCGGCTGGAGTGAATCCAGTAAGGCCTGGTTGAACATGACAGGCTGTGGCTGGTCGCCATGAGGACACAGAGTTTACTGGAACAGTGTCACCTTTGTGGCTCAGTCGCTGCCTACTGAAGCACAGAGAGAAAACCCTGGAAATACAGTAGATTAGCTACCACTGTACCATTCGCCTGGGCTGTACAGGCAATCCAGCCTCTGTCCTTTGTGGTTTTATTCCCTGGGGTTTTTACAGTTTTGGTTTCACATTCATGTCTCTTTCAACCAATATGTATTGCAATAAGTAAATCCATTTTGTAATTCTGGTTGCACAACTATCAGATTTCCTTATATCTCAATTGTTCTTTCTAATTTCTCCTCTTTAGTATGCACATTTTTTGGATTATAAGGAATGAACACATTAACTTTAGTCCTTGTATGTACTTTCTATCATATGTTACTTTACATATGGACACCAATTAAAATGACTTGTCTAGCCTTAAGTGCACTTAATACGATATGGTGACATTGCAAAATGTGTGTGTATTTTCAAGTCTAGTAAGTATAATTCATGAAGCCCGAGGCCATAAATTAGCATCTCATAAAATGTAAATACATCATCAGCAACATTACATGTGCTCTCTGGATAAGGAAAAACTGTTAGGAAAAAATAAAAAACCCCAAGAGGAGAAGGCACCCAGACCTTCTATGTTGCACATACAGAGGAAACAAATGACAAATCAGAAGACTTATTTATAAAGGTTAACTTTAAAAGGTCTCAATCTCACTGGAAATATGATAGTTTCTTGCTGTGTTGCCACAAAAACCTCTTTAGAGCAGAATAAAACTCCAAATTTAAGCATTTTTTTCCTACACTTAGCACATTAAAAGAAAAACAAGTACTTTCTCACACAGAAAACATTTAAACAAAGTAGCAAAACTATATTTGATCTATGTCCTACTATTTTAATGTTTTTCATACTCCAAACAACCTCAATGTTAAAGACTAGAATACATTTTCCAAATGGCTCTATATCTTTGTTAACTTCTTAGGCATTCCTGCTGCATATGTAAAGTAATCTATATAAGTGGCCTTTTTGGTGTTAGGTAGGTCTTTGATCACTATGGTTTGTATCTTTATCGCTTTGGGATCTGGTCTTGCCTCAAACTGAACTACGTCCGGTACTGAAAGGTCATGAATAGGTCATGCCTTTCCCTGCTATGCCGGCTTGATTTTTACCTGCGTCAGCTACCTCGTGTGTGACCCGCAGCCTGCTGTCTTACTGTTACATGCTAAAACACTTCCTCATGCACTGTGTGTGTGTATGTGTGTGTGTGTGTGTGTGTGTGTGAAGCCTGGAGCCAGTTCAACACTTCACTTGTTACTTTTGGTCTCAGCTATTTCAATAAACAGCAGTCTTGCACTTAAACAATCCATGCTGTTTTATAAGTTATTAGCTAAAATATCTGTTGGTGGGATGATGGTTTTATTAACCACATAACTTTAATCAACTATATATTTTTTGATTAGAGTAGATAATAGCAAACAATACTGAGTGATTACTTGACAACAAACTATACCTTGGAAACAAATGTGACCCTGACTTAAAATAAGTGTGTTAATGTGACTGTATGTCAGTAAGCCCACGTTCAGACAGTGGTTCATTCAGGTATGCCCGACTTTCAGAGTACGTGGCTTTCTTGGCTCTCAAATGCCAAAGCATCTTCTTTTACAGTACCCATAAAATATGAGATTTCTGGGTCACTACCCTTAAGACAACAGTCTGAGTCATAGTGGACTGCTCTTGCAGAGCCAACCACAACTCACTATAATAAAGCCATCTCAGTACGTGAACTAAGCTTAGGTTAGAGCCATTTAAACTGATTAAATACTCAAAGTAAATAATTTAATTTCAATAATTCCATTATTGTTGCAGATGTCCCCTCAAAACCACTTATAGGGCATGCACATACATATGTACCGTCTAAGGTTACACGAGTTTGTGATTTTTATCATATTTATTTTGATGATTATTATTAGCACCTACAAAGACCCAAAGACAAGACCCTTAAATAAATACAAAATACAATAAAACAGAGAAGCAATTGCAACATGTAGGCCTAAGTTATAGCATAGTTTGCCACAATAGTTGTCTATTTTCTGCATTTTAAGTACCATCACTCTTCCACAACTGAAACTTCATTCTTTCTTCAATAGTTTATTGACGCTGTGTTAGGTAATGCTAAACTACTTCTGACCTGCCAACCTTTGTTTGATGACTGCTGCAAATTTACATCACAAGGACTACATACTGGTCAATGTCCAGCCATCAGAGCATTACTGCCTGTTACTGGTACAAACTCAATGTCTCAATGCTTTAACACATTTTGAATATTTGTCCTGACACTCCAGGTTGTTATTGTCATGATGCTATGAATGTGTGGGATACTCACAAGTAAGTTATGATTAAACTTTTAAGGAGCAGATAATAGAGAACATTTTCTCCTGAATATGACAATGTAATGGCACTCATGTGAGCACAGACATGAAAACAAAATTGGCAAATGAAGATCAGCCTGTCTCAGGTGCAGTTATAAAAGGCACTGACCTTTCCTCGTGGAAGAACAGTAATTTGTCTGATAATCTGGGCCTACAGCCAAGAGCTCACTCTCAGCCTGACCAATGCAGACGGACAAATTCCCTTTATGACCCTCTCATCTATTTATATGCAAAGCTGCACCAACAACGAGACATACAGACTTAAACTGCTTCTTCTCTAGAATTGTCCTATATCTTCATTTTCACTCAGTGACGATAGTATTACTTTATGTTTATTAACAAAAAAAGTATCACCTCATGCTTCTCTGGTTATGCAACAGCTAACGTGCAGATCTTATCAAAAACATGTGGTGATATGAAATTACTGAGCTGGTCTGCAGCCATATTTACTTTGACCGATGCCCTGTTCAAAACCAGTCATCGAGGCAGTGAGAGGGAAACATTTGCATTAAATATAGGAGCATTTCTCCAAAAAGATGGAGACAGGGATGAAATGATAGTTAAGGTAATATGGTAATAAAAATTAAGTAAAAATTAATTCCTTTGGGTCAGACAATGCAAGACAATTTATGAATTACTTTGAGGTGAAATGTACTTGGCAAAAAAGCACAACATAGAACCGTAATATAGCCTTAATTGTATTAAATCTCACAAAAAAATGTGGCTTAGATACAGACTTCTTGTGAATGCTGAATAAACGGATGAGATCCTGCCTGGGTGCCATAGCAACGAGCATCCTCTCAGACTGCAGTGCAGAGTGGGGGGCGCTCGACAGCCAAAACAGACACAAGGTTGTCCTCATATAACTTGCATCCCAGATATCATTTTTCTCCTCATGCATTTTTCAGACAGTGCTTCAAGCTCAAGTCTCAGAAAGTGATTTCACTAAACACATAACACATCTTGCTTTCGATTTAGCATCTTCTGGAATGCTGAATAAATCGACCGGGACCTGCCTGCCATAACAACCAGCATCCTTAAGACTGCAGTAAAAGGAGGGAGGTGCTCGCCGGCCTGAACAGACGCCACGTAGTGATCAGATAACCTGAATCCCATATTGTATTTTTGCTCCTGACTGAATCTACATCAGAAAAGGTGCAGTACCTGGAGCGGGTACTCAGTCTACCCTGCATATTAAAAGCTGGTATGCGAAGAAATAACTGATCCATAGTTCTTAGTAATGAATGAATTACCATTTTAACAGCCATGTATGTTCCACAGACAATACAGGTATATTCTTAATAACGCTGCATGACGTGAAAACATCTTGTAAAATAGAGTACATGGGTTCAAAATCAGCAGAGCATAGAACCACAATATATTTTTAGTCGTTTCAAATACCGCATCTTGTTTAAAAACCTGTATTTTATGGATGCTGAATAAATAGAAACCAGCCTTGCGTTACACTGAGCATCCACAGACTGCAGTCAGAAGAGGGGGCGCTCGCCAGCCTAAACAGAAACCAGGGTTGTCCTCGAATAACCTGAATCCAAAATCGTGTTTTTACCTTCCTATTGCATTTTCACCAGAAAAGGTACTGCCCAGTTACATGACGTCTTAACGCCACTTAAGCCTCATATGTTATGCAACACTAATCCAAAGTATTCGCTGATTTGCAGATTAAAATATTGAATAAAAAGACGATGAAGTATGATGCTCAGTTATTTTGTCACCTTGAGTCTCCCACCCTCTCCTTAAAATGCAAAACAGGGCCAACCAGCGGACACCTGCCCCTCTTGGTGCGAATATGAAGTTAATCGTTAGCTTTGTTTCGTCTCCATAGACATAATAAATAATGAATTAACTAGTCAAAAACAAATACAAACATGGAAACCTTACCTTTGCCTTTCCTGAATTCGTTCTTTAACGACCTGGACGTTTTCATTAAAGGTGCCCGGGACCTCGTAAACAGGATTAACGCCATGCGGAGGCTTTCGGTTTGAACTACCTTTACCAGTAACAGTTAGTTACAAGCTAGCTAGCTGGTTAGCTAGCCACAGATTGTTTAAAACGTCGGAATTACAGGAACGCTAACGTGGTACATAAATATACCCAAAAATGTATGCTTTTAACAAGCTACGACACATATATAACTGTACATTGGAAATGTAGCTCCATGTCATGCCCTTCCCTTCTACGTAGATGACAGCTAACCGACCAGAGGCTCCGAAGTGACGTCAAACTGGAGTTGTTTGTTTGTTAAGCAGCCTGTAATGTCAATGGCAAGCAACTTCCGGTATATTTACAAAATAAATACATTTTCGAAGGGAAAAGAAAATGTACACAAAACAGTACTTTGTGTTATGATATACTATCAGACATAGGAATGTGCAATTAAAATATTCATATTTAATTAATAAGATATATACGATAAAACAAAAATAAGAAAATAAATAAATAAATAAATAAATAAAAGGAGCAAGCATAACACAAATAAAGAGGAATTAATCAAAAACAGTTAAAAGTAACATCTCCGTACATATATTATTCTTTATCTTTATTAATAATGATAGCAATGAGAAAAGTAATACAAAATCTTTCATCAACCAAGTGAAGGGAGGCTTAGTTTTTTCCATTTACTACAGTGACCATATTTATCATTAAGAATGATTTGAAGACATAATTCTTCAGCAGATAAAATATGTCTAGTGCAATGCTTGAATAGATTTAATAACATTGCATTACATGTCTTTTTCCTAATACCTATTACACTTGTAAAATTTTCTCACACTTCTGGAGACAAGGCCTTTTCGATCCCACAATTAGCAGAAAATACTGTGCGAAAGTAAAATAATAGAACTGCATTTGTACCCTCCGCATTACCACAGCTGAGGGAGGCCCTGAAGCCCAACTGTGCCAGGGGAGCTCCTTGGCAGTCAACAAAAAAGACTGTGGTTGCACTGTAGTTGGCAGCTTCTAACTGTGAATGCATGGAAGCAAGTGTGAGCAAGACAGCATTGTTTGAAAGCAATGTGATAACAATCATGCAATTTTACATTCTTAAAATTATTTGTACTTATTTGTAGTTGAAGAGCAGTTACTCTGATTTATTGACTTGGATTGGATTTTGTGACTGTCTTAAAATGCTATACTTTTGTTGTTAATGTAAGAACCTCATGTCATATAAGTGGAGACAAAATTTTGGCAGATAACAGCCATGCGTCGGTGCCACCTACATTAGGTAAAGATGTAAACTTATTTCAGTGGGTATTTATTTGTTCAGAGAACTAGCACATCTGAATATTATAGAAGCAATTTCTCTCATACAAGACCTGAGCTAACTAGGAAAGGTTATCCTCTATTTTGGTAAACCAAAACCAAACCTTAGCACTGATCTCTGACCATTAAGTTTACTAAGACCCTGACCACAACCATAAAGGATAACAGCGTGGAAAACTGTTTAAAGTTGAAACAGATGACCTGCACTTATGACAATTAAATTATCCACTAAAGCCAATGTATTGATTTAAGCAAACAAATAAATATTGTTTCTGTTATTCTGTGTAAATTAGCATTTAGTCTAATTTCTTATCAACTATGATGCAGCTTGGATTGTGGACTTTTATTTTGAAAGGTAAACTTTTCCCGGATGTCGTTTGTATCATTGCACTAGGTTTCACGCTCCCTAGCTTCCTGTGTTGGAACTGCAATCTTGAATTTACTGTACAGTATTTTTGGGGGGCATGGAGGCCTTCTCGCACTGTGCTCTTTAATGATAACCAGTTCATTGCTGTGACGCAGAGCCATGTTTTGCATTTAAGGGAACAAGGGGGCTGTATGTCTTTGTGTGATATACATTGGTTTTACTTAGATCAATACTTAAAATGATAATTACATCTTGTAGAACCTAGGATCTGCAAGCCACTCCTAAAGAATACAGTTACAGACATGCAAGACCATGACTGTTCTAAATAGCAATTTTAGATAGATAAAATTCCAGATTCATTTTTGTACGACATCCTCTGCTCAGTTATCAGCATCATACACTGCACAAAAAGGCCAGCCTTTTTAAAGTTGTTTTATTTTCCATGCCATCAAATGGGATGTTTGTTTAAATAATATTAATTAATGTCACACTATTTTTTTTTTTTTTTTTCATAAAATCACTCCCTTTTTACTGTAACTTTATAAATGTTGTATTGCCTTTAAAGATTTCCCAACACCACATTCATAATGATTACATGTTGGTAAGCTCCAAAGTACATATAGTTAAAGTGACTGTAAGTATCAACGATTAAAAATGATCTGGACAGGTTTTGAAGTGGCCTCAAAACAGACGGGAACACCGGGGTCAGCTACTTCCTACGGTTGGGTTTTTTTGAAAGGACCGGTTGGAGCCTCTCTCTGCTCCCGACCAATCGGAAGTGAGTATTTTTCGCGCTGGCTGGCCGGAGAGTTTGAGTTTCCCGCAAGCTTTTGATTCGACTTGAATGAAATCCTTCGCATTACAGGATGAAAACGGGCATTTATTCTCTTTAAGGACCGAGAGGAGAGATTCAACAGGTAATTACAGAGAAACGGTCTTTCATGTTATTGTCAACTCCTAGGGATATTCGCGAGTGTCTGTTTTTCGCAAGTACACTTGTTCAGCCCAACCATCCATTTTAGCAAGAGAGGACCTGCTAGCGAGCTAGTCAGCTAGCTGACTGTGCTAATGCATTTTGTGTTGACTTCAATGGTATGCTGGTTCGCGTTGGCTAGCACTGTTAGCTTTTTGAAACGAGCTGTCATGGCGCCTTCAATTTGTGTATACGAGTAAAACAATAGCAAGACATCTTAAACACACTACCACAGCCTCCCAGTTAAACACTCTTTTAATTATTTATTCGCGTATTTCTTATAATCTGTAAGTATGTTTGTAACCGCTAGATGCACTTAGCGTTAGCCTTTGGGTGGCGGCTTTGGCTATTTGCTGGAATGCGGCGTAATGGCTGACTGTAGCAATGACAGAGATGCGGTTTGTACGGTATGGGAATATGCTTGTCCGCTTATCCATGGCTGAGATCCATGAGATTCCCACATCGTGGCTTCCGTTGCAGATTCTAGTCGGATCCCGTTTTATATGCATGACATGATCGTGCAACGGCTGGATAAAGACAGTATTTGAACGTTGACATGCAGATCACTTTAACGTATTTGATGATGTAAAAATAAGCAAGCGGTTGTTTAAATAAACATTAAGGTTACTGTATCGATAACTAGGCATGTTCAGTTGTCTTGCCGTTACATTATAGCTTGGCTAACATCACAGCGCGACTTAAACCACAGTGCAATATGTTCGGCTTTTAACTGATGTGGACTATATCCCATTCCATCAATTATTCGCACTCCAATAGCATTACTCTGGCTTGTCAGCTGCTTTCATTTCCGCGGCTTTTCTAGCCGGTGATGCGGTGGTTACGCGGCACAGCTAGCCACCCACTCATTGGGCATTCGCTGCATGCGGTTGAGCCTGCAGCCAGCCTCCTGCATTCTCCATACCGCTTTGCCACAGACTGCAGCTAGCAGCTAGCTAGTAGTCCTTTTTTCCAGGAGACAGCCAGCTTAAAATTGTCGCGGTAAGAGGTTTTCCGCCCGCCCTGTGTTTTTTGTTCGTATGCATGGATGTAATCGAGAATGGGTTTTACTTGATCTCGTTCACATTAGTTGTGATCAACGTTAAGGGATGAAAATATATTGAGACATTAATATTCTTTGATGATAAACATGTATTGTTGCGTCTGACTTTTTGTCAATCGATACGCTTGACTTTCTTATAAAAAACTAGAACGTTCCGTGACAGGTGCAGTTTTCTCTGTCGCCTCCAAGCTCTCCGTTCATGCTCCGCTGGAGCAAGTGAGTGCCATTTTGTAATATGTGTAACGTTATGCTCATAGGATTCATATCCAAGAATACCATTTTACAAATTGTCACTGTCATTCATTTTTCTTAAAGCAATACATTAATTGCATGCTATGGTGATGTTTTCTAATAGAACCTGTGGAATAAGAAGTTTCTGTTGTCTCCTGTAGCCCTGTGAGCCTGGAGGGGGTTAGATGGGATGGACAGTAAAGGTAGCTCCCTGCCTTCGATGCCAGAACTAGCAAGCCCAATCAGCATGAAGCAGCCACCAGAGTCCCTGAGTGTACGGAAAGGTGGGGGAGACATGAGCAGCGACCCTGCTCTAATGGACAAACCTACAGCTCAGCTGGCCACCACACTACAAGATGGTGTCCTTCAGAAGAAGGCTGGCCACAGTCACAACAACCACAGCCTCGAGAGGCTCAAAGACCTGACCTCCCGTTTGCTGAATGGGGACCAAGATACACACCCTAAGCTTTGTGCTCCAGAGTCACCTATGCTTAAGGGAGCTGAGGCCCCTTCTACAAATGGCACCCATCAGCATAATTGCATGCCTCATACTGAACATGAACTGAAGGTGACAATACCCCACGTGGTCAAGCAGCCGATGTTTGAGCCATTTTTTGCTAGTGGGACCAGTTTGGATACAGACACAGAGAGTAATATATCTGGTCCAGAGAAGAGACAGGACCCTAAGAAAAGAAGGGGAGGGCCTCGCAAACCAAACCTCAGTTCTTCTGCCATTCTTGTGGACCACACAGATGCTGTTGCTGAAACTAGAGCAGCTGATGAGGTATTGGTTTTCTTTTTAAAAGACAAAAGTTTGAATTTTTTTTACATGAGGATTTGATTTTTAATGGCAAATATATATAAGCTGTGATATGTCTAGGTAATTTTGTTTTTAAGACGAACATAAACTCAATACTGTACAATTATCCTTACAGTAAATTTGCCCTAACAGTACCAGGCCTCCAATAGACCATTGAATACACAGTGAGTGTGGACTAACTGAGATATAAAATCTTAATTATAATTTGACATTAAAATATTTGCTCACAATACAATGGTAGGTTTATTATGTTGGTTCGGGTTAACATTTGTAAGTCTTTCAATCTTTATGCACAACTGCAGACAGTTTGTGTCAATTTATTATATGTATATGATCATTAGTTAGTAATTGGCTTGAAATACTGATGATGAAAATGAGATGTCATAAAGTGTGTGGAAATTAATTATTAAAGAATGAAATTGTGTCAAAACCTTGATTTTTAGATTTAATATTTCCATATTGAATACTTATAACTGATTCACCTTTTTTCTTATCCAGCCTGATGTCATACCAGAGTTGACGAAGGACGATGGAGATGTTGCACCAGAGTTGATGGACGCCACTGATTTTGTACCAGAGTTGACTAAGGACAATGCTGACGTCCTCCTAGGGGTGACAAAGAAGGATGCTGATGACTTCCCAGAGTTGACAACTGGGGATGCTGATGTCCCCTCGGAGTTGACAAAGGAGGATGCTGGTGTCCCCTCGGAGTCAACAAAGGAGGATGCTAATGTCCCCTCGGAGTCAACAAAGGAGGATGCTAATGTCCCCTCGGAGTCAACGAAGGAGGTGGCTGGTGTCCCCTCGGAGTCAACGAAGGAGGTGGCTGGTGTCCCCTCGGAGTCAACGAAGGAGGTGGCTGGTGTGCCCTCGGAGTCAACGAAGGAGGTGGCTAGTGTCCCCTCGGAGTCAACGAAGAAGGTGGCTGGTGTCCCCTTGGAGTCAACAAAGGAGGATGATGATAATGTCCCCTCAGAGTCAACAAAGGAGGATGCGGATGGCCCCCCGGAGTCATCAAATGGGGATTCAGAGTTGACGAAAGACGATGTTGATGTCCCCTCGGAGCCGACGAAGAAAAATGCTGATGTTCTACCAGAGTCAACGAAGGAGGATAAGGAAGACTCCCCTCTGCTTATTCATTTCTCTGTTGGTGATTTGGTTTGGACCAAGGTGTCAGGATACCCCTGGTGGCCTTGCATGGTGACCACAGACCCTGAATTCAACAACCACATCAAACAAAAACCGAAGGGTGAGATACAGTCTCTACCACCTAAATTTGATTAAACTTTGTTTAATTGATGGGTTTTAGAAAATTATGTCTTATGCCTTTACTTATTTTAACAGTTTGTGTTTTTGTTTGCTCTTTAGCAGTAAACAGCTGTTTGGGTCCCCTTTACCATGTGCAATATTTTGGGGACGCACCGGAGAGAGGCTATATCTTTGAAAAGAACATGGTTTCCTTCACTGGGGAGGATCAATACTACGAGCTTAGTCAGGGCAACAAACAGCCAGCCTCCCGTGTCATCCAAAAAAAGGTAAATCCTCCTCTTCTTCTGTGTGAAGGCTTTGTATATTTGCCTGTAGAGAGGATGTGGTGTGCTGTGGTGATTAAAAAGTCTTAGCACAGAAGCCTTGCAACATTAAAAATTTGTAGTAAGATGGCTTCGGTGTCTCAAGCACTTCCTCAACAATGCCATTTTCTTTACATCTGCATTGCCAATAGCTACTTCTCTGTAATTGTTCTGCATATTATAAATAAAAAACTTGAACTAGAAAGTTTAAGCGCATTCCAAATTAAACTTTAAAAAGGTAAGAAATATTCTTCAAAGTTATACTCCTTGAAAAATGTGGACATAATTGGGTGTTTCTTCTTGGAGTAGTTTAAGTAGTAATGTCAAGTTACCTTGAAAGTATTGGAGCCAGGATTTAATTTTACTCCTAAAAAGTGGCATGAATCCTGGCTTAAAAAAACACAAAATGAGAAAGGAATCCTGTGCCATTACCTTTTACGGTGTCTGTTGTAATGTCATCTCCTACACAACTCACATGCTACTAATCAAGTGTAGATTTTGTAGATTGTAGATTTCACTTGGTTTTAACATGTGCTGTGCCTTTTGTAACTTGTCATGTAAAGTTGCTAATTTCTCCCTATGTCGTGCAGACGGCTCTCTCTGTGCCCCGTAAATTCCGGGCTCAGTGGAACATGGGTGTCATTCAGGCCAAGGAGGCCTTCAGCATGCCACTGGATGAGCGCATGGTGAACTTCACTTTTCTGTATGACAACGACGGGCCTCATCTGAACCCCTGCATCCTGGAGAAGTTGAAGCCAGAATATAGCAACCACCTGGACCTGGAAACCGAGTCTAGACTGAGCCCAGATCTCCCCTCCCCGCTGGTGGGCCCTGCTGGTGACCCCACAGCTGCCCCTCAGTCCCAAGACAGCACTTCAACAAGGAAAAAGAGAAAAGCACCCAGAACAAAATTCACCTGGCAAAAAAGGGGCAAAAGCCATCAGAAAAATTTACTGTTGAAAAATCAGCCGATTGACACAGTTTATACTCCAAAAATCCTCCATCCACAGCTGACATTGCAGGTAAGGTTAACTCAGCTAAAATGTGTCATTAGGTGAAGGCTTCTCTTAGGTGCAGTTACATTCAGAGAGTAGGGTATGTATTATTGATGAACATAAGATGGTATGAAATGAAACAAACCTGAGCTAAAAACAAAACACTGGAAAATGCATTTCAGCCCAGTATAACCCCAAAATTAGCAGTAGATTGAAAATATGGTGAACATAATAATATTATTTTGAATGGAAATATTTGGAAAACCCTCATAATATGGTCATATTTTGGCAGCCTAAGAAAACTGTTGCCTTATTTAATGCATTTCTTTTGTTTTCATTGTAGGACCCTGCCACTTCTGCACCAGACGTACAAGCAGAATCAGTCATACCTCAGAAGAAAAAGAGGAGACCTCGACAGGCTCCGCTATCTATAAAGGCGGTGAGGAGGTGGAAAAAGTCTGCAATGGACAACACCTCTGATCCTGTAAAGAAAAGGAAATCAAAGTCGGTTTCTTCGACAGGGGATCTCTTAGAACCAGTCTCACTTCCAGTTTCAGTTCCAGGTTGGTTGAAAGTTGAAACTTGGGCTAGGTTGGCTACATCTGGCCTTGGCTGTTATGTGTTTACCAGAGCTGTGGGATCTCCTGCCACATGCTGATAGTAAAATAGTGGTTGTATTATTGTGGAATTTATCTCTTAATGTAACCAGTATATTTTGCATGTTTTCCCATCCTGATTGGATAAAGGCTGTATTTTCTTTATGTAAGACTGACAAAACGGAATGTTCCTTGATTGCACTCCTTAAAAATACAAAAAAATTGATCCAATATGCTGTTTTTTAAAAAGTAGACTACTTGTTAATGTCACAGATCACATAAAATTCATTGCACAGATAATCATATTTAATGGTCATTTGGTACATATTTATTAATAGTTATTGGGCATGGTAAAAGATTAAACTGATACTTGATGGTAGAAACACTGGAACCAACAACTAATCATCTGTAGTTAATCAGCAAATAATATGTTTTCCCAGACATGCAGCGTTGCGTTAGGTATTTGGCAGTTGCTGGGAGGAAGCTTTTAAAATGAATCATCAAGCTTCTCTAAAAACCTGCCTGAAAATATTGTCTTTATTTCCTGTGAGAATGATTAAAAGCAGATTGGAAAAATGTCAGAACTAAATTGTCAGAACTTTTTTTCTCTTTTAGTTAAGGGGCAGCAAAAGAAGAGGTCTAAAAGGCCACCAACAGATGCAACTGCAGACAATGTACAGCAGCCTAAAAAGAGACGCAGAACAAACAAAGGTGTAGAAAAACAGGTGAGTGGTTACCTCTGGTTTAACCTCAAACTGCACCTATTCTTGCAAAGTCATAGCTGTAATTTTGGAATACCTCTGACTCACTCAGTGGCCTATAAAAAGCAACATTAATTAAGAAAACCTTGTTTCTTTGTGCCAACTCACCAATTTAGGAATAATATTCAATATAAGATGATGATTTTCTTATCTGTACAAATCTACCAGGATATTACTTCAGAAGTAACAGAAAAAAAACAGAGAAGAAGAAAGAAAACTGACAAAGATGTAACAGAAACCAAGAAGAGAACAACTAAGTCAAAGGCTCTTCTCACTGGTAAACCAACTTGTTTGTTTGTATTAAATCATAGCTGGTATCTCTTTTATTTTCACATGAAATCTCTTTGATTGCTGTTTTGTAATGGTTTTGCTGTAATATATTTACATTGGAAAACACTTTGATTTCACAGAAGACCAAGATGCAGAGAAACCAAAGCGTAGGAGGAAAAGGAAGCAGGAGGGAGAAAGCCAAGTGACGCCCTCCAAGGCAAAGAAGAGGCGGATCTCCCTGTGTCCTGATCCTGAGGTGAGCCGCAGATCAGTCTGAGATTTACCAGTAAACTTTAAGTAGTTACTCCAGAGACTAAAACATTAATTTATCTTTTTCTTCAATCTCTATTTGGCAGTGTAATATTGCCTATTATTGTTATTAACGATAGTATAAGTCGTCTCCCATAATTATTCTTGAAAGATTTTTTTTTTATTATTTCCTGTTTTCCACTTAAAAAAAATGTTTAGTCTGCTTTGTCACTAAGTCTTGTTGGAAATTAATGGACTGAAGATTGTTGGGCATGTTAAGAGTTTAAATGAATGGAATTCTTATAAATTGGTATTGTGTCTTTAATTAAAAGTTCACCACACAATGTTTCCTGCAGGGCTCTGGGAGTGAAGAACGTCCTGATTCTCCAAGTGACAGCTTAGATGGGACCAAGAAGGGCGAACGAAAGAAAGAGTTTGTCTGCCAGGTTGGTCCACACCTTAAGTATTCAATTTTGAATTATTTTAATTGAGACCAAAGACTATTTAACTGAATATGGCACATTTTCTTGGATAAAGTGTTTTATCTGGATCACACAAACTCCATCCTTGTGTAATCACCTGTGGAATATGCAAAGCTGTGGAAAGCTGTTGTATCTCTGTCTATGCATATGCTCTGAATTGTTTATTTTTCCCGCAGATGTGTGAGCAGACTGGTGAAGATTTGGTGCCCTGTGAAGGCCAGTGTTGTGGGATGTTTCACTTGCACTGTCTGGGTCTGTCATTCAAACCTGACGAGAAGCTGCTGTGTCAACAGTGTAGCACAGGTAAGATTCACAAAATACAGGTCAAAGTGCTATAAATTGTAAACATGACCACCTATTAAAATGAACAGTGACAATGGTTATTGTTTGCTAGAATTTTTTTTTTTTTTCAAAACTGCATTTATATTTACAGTGAGAGTAAAAAGTGTTTGATCCCTTGCTGATTTTGTAGGTTTTTGTAGGTTTGCCCACTAATAAAGACATGATCATTCTATATCTTTAATGGTAGATGTATTCTAGCATGGAGAGACAGAATATCAAAAAAAAAAAAATCCAGAAAATAACTTTCAAGAATTTATTTTAATTAATTTGTTTTTCATTGAGGGAAATAAGTATTTGATCCCCTAGTATGCATTAGGAGTTCTGGCTTTCACAGACCAGTTAGACACTCCCAATCAACTTGTTACCTGAATTGAAGACACCTGTTCTAACTAATCACCTGTATAAAAGACACCTGTTCACAGAATCAGACAATCAGACAGATTCCAAACTCTCCAACATGGGTAAGACCAAAGAACTCTCTCAGGACCTCAGAGACAGGATTGTTGACCTGCACAAATCTGGAATGGGCTACAAAAACATTAGCAAGATGTTGGGTGTTAAAGTAACAACCATTGGTGCAATTGTGAGAAAATTTAAGGAGTATAACATGACCATCAATAGACCT
>JAOWBC010000248.1:2094228-2116289 GCA_028566105.1 Hypoplectrus providencianus
ACTGAACGGGCTGTGTCCATTCACTTACAGCGGGCAGAACCTTCACTTTTGATTCTGAAGGCCCTGGCAGATTTCATTGAACCTGACAACACTAGCTAGTTGAAATATGATTGAATAAAAAGTTTTTATCCAACTTTTTAAAAGGAAAAAAATTTTTTTTATAATACAAAATAAATAATAAATAATAATAAAAATTTATTTTAAAATATTTATGAATAGATGTGTTTTACTGAGTGTGGTTAGGCCAGCAGAGAAGGCCTTGCTGGCCCTGACAGCCCACCACTGTTGGGAGCTTATGTGATCAAGGGCATAGCAGGATGTTACACTATGTGGGCGAGGCATGGCGGCGAAGAATGGTGATTCCCCCCCCCAAAAAAATCAGATTGTTATAACTTCCTCATAGTTTGAGGACTACTACTTCATGAAATTTGGATGACACATGGATGACAAAATTTATAACATACTGTAATAATTCATTTAATGAAATTAACTTAAATACAGTACTATGACTTACATTTAAATTTGGCTACCATACTATATGATTTTTTTTTATTATTGAGAACATAGCTGCAAAACCTCACATTTGACTTCTGAGTCTGTCAGGTTGTTGGTGCTCTGCTTATTGTAAATAATAAACGAGTTACCAAATGCTTACAGATCATTTGATTTATTAGCTACTCAGTTAGGCTTAAAAACAAAGAATTCATTTGTTATTTGTGTGCATTAATGTGAATCAGAAAGAAAAAAAAAATCACATAGACCACAAACTCAAGTCCTCCAGAGTTTTATTCCTCTTTAAGACAAAGACAAAAACATTTCATTTTGCATAACAGTAGTACAGCAGCGGCCGAGGGTAAAAAAATGCTTTTTTAAATTTTTCAGTGTAAAAATAACTCTACTCATACCTCACACCTGTGCCGTCCTCTCGTAGTGCAAATGCGTCAAATAAAAGTTAGGCACATGATGGATACGATACGATCGCAGTTCAATTACACTTGAGTGCGTAAAACATCATACTGAATTAATTTCTGTGTGTGCGTGTGTGTTTATAATGTTCAACAATCGCAGACTGAAGACAGCCGAAGTTTAAATAGTGATAAAAGGGCAGTTTGACTTCCTGTTTGTAGCGGTTAACGTCAGATGAAGCTTGATGAAAAAAAGACCTAACAAGTGCTATTTCACCGATAAGATGAAGATTATCTGTCTGCTTTTTCGACTAAGTGCAACTGAGTTTAATACTATGACAAAACATAACATTGCAAGCTTATGGTCCCAAGCAACAATCATTACTTCTCCCTAGTTGATGCTTGTAAATATCTGAGCGAGCATTTAAGTGGCAACTTGACATCTTTCTACTTTTAAAGGAAAAAATAAAAATAAAAACTAGCTCAAAATAAAGTAAAATATTTCCCAGATTTACATATGTTACAAATAAAAAATAAATATCAGCTCTGTTTTTAATCTAGGCATTTTATGATTCATCAAGAAAAATAAAAGGTACAAAGAGCGACCGTCCTTCTTCATTCAACTAACACAGTGCAGCTTATTTTCAGAGTTTTGCTCCGCCATCAGGAGGCCAGCACGCCTCGGCGGATGATGTCAGACCCGTAACGCCGGCCCAGAGACGAGTCGCCTCTCAGCTGGTGGGAGTGGCATCTTTTCAAGCAGGGTTCCATCTCGCTGTCCCCTGGTTTGGAGTCGGAGGCATAGCCATCATTCTCCGTCCCCGTACGGAGCCTTGTCCTGGGGTACGATGGCTCCGGCGTGTTGGTCAGAGGCCTCAGCAGCGGCTTGCGGTGCTCCTCCTCCTCCTCCTCCTTCTCCTTCTCCTTCATTGTAGACGTCAGAGGCCTCTCGCTTCTCTTCGGGATCCTGAACTTGCCCCAGCTCCTCAGATGTCCACCCAGATGTCTGTTGGCGGCGTGCGAGCCATTGGCCTGAGCTTTCCTCAGCCAGCCGTTGGTTTTGGTGGCGTCCGGGACCTCGCTGGCTCTGTTGAGTTTAGTGTTGGTCGTCACATCTAAAGACACGGGGCTTCTTCTGGTCATCCCTTCGTCCATGAAGTAGTCATCGTTGTCAGAGTTCCTGATATCGACCAGTCTGATGGACACGGTTTTTTCCAGGTGTTTTGACCCCAACCTGTTCCTCACCTGGCTGGGGGAGCTTTCCGTCACATCGCTCCTCCTCTTCCTCCTCCTCTCCTCCAGCTCGTGGTCATCTCGCTTCCGTCTGGCCAGAATGTCGTGTTCCTGCCTGGGGGCTTCCCTCCGGGGGCCTTTCCTGCTCTCAAGTTTGTGCAGCTTAACAGTGATCATTTCCTGAACAACTTCTGGCCTCTGAAGCTTTAGAAACTGAACCTCCGGGCTGATCTCAGAGTTCTGGATTTTGGCATTGCTTGTGTTCTCAGCAGACTGAGGCTCTTTCATTCGAGAGCCTTTACTATCCTTTGTCTCCAGTGGTTTGCTCAGATTGTCCTTCTTGTGGGTGTGCGGGGCGTCGAAGATGCCTCTCCTGTCGCCACTTTTCCTTTTTTCCTGCTTTAAAGAAGCTCGTTTGGTTTTCAGTCCAGAGTGGCTCCAGGAGGAGCGAGACTGGGAGCCCTGAGAGGATAACCAGCCCAGAGAGAAGAGCCTCTCCAAATCTGTCACTGAGGGATCTCCTGCAACAAGTGATGTGCAAATTCAGCACAAGATTAGTCTAAAGCTTGCATATCCTCTAAATAATATTGTCATAATATGGTGTTACAAATGTGTAGAACAAATTAAGAAACATGTAACAGCTGGCTATTCAAAATTTATACTTGAAGTGACTCTTAAAATTGCACCAAAAATAACTGACTCACCTGAGAGCAACTCTTGGTCGAGCAGTCGAACCTGGTGCTGGAAGATCTGCTCCTTGACTCTCCACAACGAGCGCTTCATCTTCTCCCTCCGTGTCACCATGTAGGTCAGGTTACGGACCTGAGGAGCAGCAGCGGGTTCTTTAGATCGATTATCACCAACTATTAACATTCTCCACACACGTCACTGGCTTCCGAGTCACGTGAAACTGCTGTAACAAGCTGCCTGGATCTGACGGTGCTGCGTATGAGAACTAAAAAAGTGTCAAAGAGCAAAGCAGCAGCCAAATGTCTGTGTCTAAACACTGCAGGCCCTCCAGACCAGTTTTCTAGATTACACTCATCTCAGCCGAGGTTGCCAATTGTAGAAAAATAGATTTATTCTTTGACTTGAACTAGGCTTCAAGGTTACAATGATGGTATTCTTAAAAATAAAAAAAAAAACATAAAAAGTTGCTGTAAAACTTAGGTGGCGGTTAACTCTGAGACACAAGTCAGCTGTATGGATTAAAATGGCTGCGTATCTGATTATATGGTATGATTATAGGTTTATTATACACACTCTTACCACTATTAATTTAATGTACAGTAGGTATATAATAAACATCTGTACAATTTCATGCATTTGGTCTATGGACTTTATGGTTTAATTCACTGGTCCCAGAGCCTAATACACCCTGCAGTGTTTAACATTAAATCCTAATATTGTTATTACTGACAATTATTTTAGAGTTGATTTTTCCCCAAGACCAGACAATCAGATCTTAAAAACTGGCGTGTTATTTTTTACTTTCAGCTACATGCACCAAACTTTTCAACTTGTCAACATTAACGTTTTAGGTAGGCCCAAGAACATTTGGATTCACCAACAGAAACATAATTACACTTTCAAAACATGACTGACAGACAGGAGGCCCCCTGGTGGTTGAAAGTTCACTGGCATTTTAAAATGGTGCAGATGGAATATTTTGTTCTTGGATATTAATGTGACTGTGTCCTGTGTTAAATAGGTTCAAAGGGACAATAATCTCTGCATCCTTTTCATTGTTTTATATATTTTAACCTGTTTCCTCCTTTCTTTTTGTGCTGTATTGTGAATAAATGTTATCTACAAAGAAGTCCACTTTTCCACTGCACTCAGACTTTATTAAATTGATTCAACCGTTTCTTCTGACAGTCCCTCCTTGCCGTCTCCTCTGAACATTGGTGCGGGTGGAGCAGAAACCTACCCGCTCCAGGTCCTGCCGCAGGTGTGTGAAAAGCTGCAGGCGTCGCAGCAGCACCTCGTGCTCGCGGCGTGCCAGGCTCTCCTCCTCGTCCTTCTTGGGCGTGAGGAGCGGCTGGTTGAAGTTTGCTTTGCGTTTCAATTTCCAGTACTGGAACAGGAAGTCCACCACCTCCGGCTGCAGCTTCAGGCGCCCGGCCACCTCCTCCACCTGCACAAACTGGTAGAACTCTTCCTCCATTTCTTGCAGCTTCAACTTGCGGAGGCTGACTCTCTTCTCCTGCTGGCGGCTGGCGAGCGCCTCCCGATCGCTGGGCGCTCTGTCCATGAACTGAGGCGGCATGTATGGAGATGGTGAGGAGGAGGCGGCTTCTTCCTCCCCTCTCACCCTGCCTCTCCTTCTGCCCTTCTTGTCTCTCGTGCTCTCCTTCTCCTCCTCCCCTCCCGAGTCTCGGTCCCTGGACTCGGCGCCCTCGAGCCCAGAGTGTTTGGGGCAGTAGGACTTAAACTTGACCTCGTCTTCCTCAGTGAGGATGGTGTTCATTTCCAGACTGGCGTGGAGTCCGCACGTCACGTGGAAGGCAGTCCGGCAGTTTTTCGCTGAGCACTAAAGCAGCACACACAGTTTTGTTAAGAAATCTAAAACACACAGCATCAGATCAATTATAATAAAGTCATTAAAAAGGTTAAAGTGTAAGTTTTCCACACAAAAATGTCCTGTTTTGTGTAAACTTGCATTATCCCAAATGTTTCACAAAGGGTTCAAAACTAGAGAGAAATATCATTTTATTCGTCTTTGTGTGAAATTTAATTCACACTAACATTTTAATTTTGTAGCTTGACTGTTTATGTTTACAGTTGTTGACATATTAAAAACATTGTTTTGTTTCGTATGAAATGCAGGACTATGTAGACTGTATATAGCAGAGATATGAAATGATGTATAAAATTAGTGTGTAGTAAAGAATAGGGACATAGCAAGTGACTGGTAACTAAATGACAATTTAAATAAGAACATTTTCTGTCACAGCCTTCTAGATCTCATTACTATCATCATCATCACTATTCATGTTTTATATCATAGTTTAAGTCTAACATGAACTTGAAAAATGAAAAAAGTCAATTCAAAACTAATTATTAAATTATTCAAAGCAACTTCAAAAAGACATTTCTGATTTGGTGCTGATGGATCAGCTGACTCCTCCAGCCTGCTGAGCTCTGAAATAATTAACATTACCAACCAATTTAGTTCCACCGACGCAGAGGATAACTTTTACTGCAGGATCTGACAACCTGACATGCTGAGACTGGTGTTTTGTTTGTGTTTCTGCGCGCGGGAGTGAAGTGTTAGCAGGGACGCTACCTGTATGCATGCTCCAGCCTTCTCTTTACACAGGCAGCAGATCAGAGCCCATCTGTTGCTGGGAATGTGGGACACGTTGGTGATCGGCTCCATCTTCTCCGGATTCCCAATGCTCACCTGCACAGCACGTTCAACATAATGAGTTGAGTGAGTCACGCTTCAGCCCAGGTGGTGCTGACTCTTTTAGAAATGCAAATACCTCATCAACAACATGAGTACACAGTGTGATAGATCAGCTGCCTGCGTGCAGAGCAAGTTTCTGGTCATAATGAATTACAGGAGGTTTTTCTTTTCCATCATTAGGCAAAGATTCTCATGCTTGCTGCGGCTACTGCACTAGACTGCAATGGAATACTATCAGATTGTATTCAAAAATCTTTTGAATGGGGAGTGGTTTGAGTGGTGACATTTCCATAATGGTTATATGATAATAATGATGATAATGACTCCCAGCCCTATACTGCACAGAGTAAAATTCATCATTTGGTATAAAAGAAAACATTCAGCGGATAACACCGACAGTCAGCAGCCTGAGTCTCTCCTCACCTCTGGAATCCACAAGGCACAGCTGACGTGGACCCACTTGGTTCCGCTCCGGGTCGGCTTCATGGCACCCCCCTTCTTAGGACACAACTGGCACTTTGGCAGGATGCCCAGGGCGCAGATCCGGCACAGCCAGCTGCCCTTTGGGACTTTCTGGATGCCGTAACACGCCTGGGTGAGAAGCGCAAACAGAGAGTGGCTCAGCTTCGAAGCAGCAAGCCGAAATCAATGCACCACCAAGGAGAAAGAAAGTATGTGTGTGTTTCAGATAACACCACAGCAACAGCTCTGTTGTGGTTTATTTACTACCGCAAAGCTTTTAAACAGACAGCTGTAGAAGTCTCTATGTGCTTCAAAATGGTCACGACTTGTTAAAATAAATTTTAAAAGTGTGAACAGCAAATGAGCAGCATTGTATTCTAGACTATTACTGCTAACATTAATTCTTCAGATCTTAGCTGTGATTGATTTTGCTGCAATTACTGTGACTGCCTTCACTGCATACATGAATTATCTAGGGCAACACCCATTAAAAATAATGAGTCACAGCCACAATCACAATATCAGTTCCAGTCAACGCTATTATTTTCCCACAGTGATGTTGAAATCACACAAATTACAGTTTGTCTCAGTCAGCCCTGGTAAGAGCTATGTAAACACGCTTTAGTCATAATAAGGTCCAGTCTTTCTCTTTGTATCAGAGGTGATGCAAAATTAAATAGATTTTAGGTTTAAGTACAACACTTTGCACTATTAACAGTTTTATTATTTTACTTTGGAATACCATTATTATAATCAACTGAACATGTATGGAGGCATAAAGCCACCAACATCACTAAACAAATGGATTCTGTTGTACTTAGTGTCTTTTTTTGTGGCAAATAAAACAAGAGACCATACAGAGCCTCACAAAAGTTTTATGTTACATTACAAAATCTTTTGTTACCGTTTTTTTGTCAGTGTATTAGGCAGGAGTAAAAGGTCCGTTTTAAAAATATTAACTATTACTTGAGAAATTTGACGATAATCTTAAATAGATTATTAAATTAAAGCCGGTTTAACTTAATAATAAAGTGTACAAACCTAATTAATGCAATGGAAAAGAGGAATAAAGAGGAGATCAGAGATGCATTCTGTATACCACACAGTGACTATTAGAAGTATTTTGTCTGATTTAAGAACTGTATTTGCTCAATAGTTTTTACCTCCTGACAGATAAATGTTGTGTTGTGTTGCTGTGTGTTGACCTCTGACCTGGTGGACGCAGATGTTGCACTTGTCGCAGAACACCATCTCGTTGTTGTCCTCCCCGTCGGGCGACTGGCAGACGTCACACACCACGTCCTCGTCATACTCGATGCCCAGGCCCTCTTCTGTCTCCATGGCATGTGTCATGTTTTCATGGCAGCAGCTCTCAAACTCCTCCATCACCCGCTCCATGGTGATCTCATCCAGCGGCGGCATGGCTGGAAAAGTCATGAGTAAAAGGGTTACTGTTTTGTTGTCATCAAGTTTCACTTTTCTTTAAGGTACAAGACAACCTTGGTTAAGACTTAATTAGAAAGTTCATCCGATGCCTCCAGAAAGCAAAGTACACCCCTAAATAATGCCTACAACATGAAAACTAACCTTTAAACAAATACTCAAACCATAGAGCACAGACAAACATGCATGACCTGACTCACCCATCTCTGCAAACTCCTCGTTGGTAATCTGCAGCCAGGCAACATCCTCCTCATTCAGGTCGTAGCGGCACATCCCCTCCGCCAGCGTCCGGATGTCTACGTAGCCCAGCGCCTCTGTGCCGGACGTACGGATCAGCTTCTTTGGTCTGATGAACATGACCTCCTTTCCTTTCTCAGCCAACACCCTGTCCAGAACAGTCAGGAGACAGGTCAGTTCACTGTATCGCATCAACATTGTGGTGATTTATTCATCTATTTCTTCTGGACTCTATTGCATACAAGACCCATTCTTGGTGTCAGAAGAACATTGATCAAATAGGAAGCAAATGGCAGTTACGTTTTCATGACACTTTTAAGACTAAGGCTATCTTACAACACAGTACAAAAACATCAGCTGAAAGCTTCAACTGACAGTTCAATTTTCCTTTAGTGGAAGAAACAATGTGTAACCACTTAATGAAAAAAATATCTATCTATCCAAAACACTATTTTTGGATAGACTCATCAGAGACATCTCAACTGTGTAAGTTTCTCCTGCATTCCCAAAAGCCCAGCAGTGAAAAAGTGACTTTCTTGTCTCAAAGCAGCCTTTTCTTTTTGTCCTACCTGGCAACTGGCTGCGGTATGGACTGGGGGCTGACGGGGACCTGGACACCTTTCTCCCACTCCTGCCTCCAGGGGTCAGCGAGAACATAGTACTCCTCTGGGTTCAGCTGGTATGAGTCATGAACTTTCATGGCGGTGATCAAGTCTGTCCTGAAAACCTGCAGCAGTCACATTAAAATAATATTAAACATGCTGTGGTTTCTGCTGACATCTTTGGTGATTTTTTTTTTTTTTTTTTTTTTTACAAATTAAGCATCACAGAAAACATAACAATGTCAAAAATATATACACTCTTCATTAATCATAAATTCCCATTTTGTCTCACAAAATACTGGTGCATTAGAATTAATATTTGAGTCTGGAAGGCTCAAATCCTAAAACTTGTATGACCTCTAAAAAAAAATGCTGACTTGAAGAGCAAAACTGTATTTTTAGCTCCTTTTGTAAGATGACTTGAGAACTATAAAAAGTGTGCCAATAACATCTTTATAACGCAAATAATTAGAACATTTTTCTCTCCATAGAGATACCACATTATCAGTGCTTGCACAGGCTGAAAAAACTACCACGTTGTGTACACACAGTCAGACACGAACCAGCCAATCAGGGCTCTGCTTTGGCCTGAGTCATTGTTTTGTTTTGATCTGATTGGCTGTTGGTCAGCAGGCGTGTACAGTGGCCTGCAGGAACCAAGTCCACAGACTGTACAGTAGATAACAGCAGCCATGATTCCAGCCCAAACCCCGCTGTGCAATGTGGAAAATTGAATTAACACGTTACACAAAAAACACCTTGCGCAAAGATGTTTAGCAAATAATGTACAAAAAGCACACAGTACCTCGGAGGGTTTCTGCCCTGTCCCCCTCCTGGGCTGTGATGAATGTTGTGACCAGCATGTAGAATTACCTGGAAAGAGTGAGAGAGAAACACAACAGGATGATGAACATCTCAAAATTTCTTCTTTTGTCTATTTCTGTTGCTTGTGCCCTAATAATCAAATTAAACATATCCTCTAAAACATATGAATCCCCAAACAATCACATAAAAGCATCTACACATTTATAGATTTTAATCTTTTTTTCAGCTATTAAAGACTTACCCTACTATTCTGCGAAGGTTGAAACAAACTTGAAAAAGTGTTCATTAAACTGTTCAATGAGGTCAGATTTGATCCTGTCAGCCTGACCTGCCAGGGTATCTTTAAAGGTGAAAGTCTCCCTACACTGTCCCCTGTCTCTCAGACTGTAGGCCTTCTTTTTCTTTTCCTTAATCTTTGTCCATCTGCTGCTTGTCTTTATTTTTCTCCCTCTTCGTTTCCTTCCTGAATATGAAGCATACATTTACTGACACTGACATTAACAAGAAGGAGGGCAAATTTCCTGCAAAGGACAATTACTTTAAAGCCAAAATGTAATGGCTAGAAAAAGTACTTGTCTACCCAACATTTACAGATAAAAATTATGAAACTGCACAGATATCAAAACACAGTGTTTATGTAATAATTCCCTCCATCTTGAATTATATTTATAGGTATTTGATGTTGAAAGTTTGCATTTCCTCCAAATCTTTGCACTTTCACTTGTGAAACTAAGGAAGGTGGGAGAGTTGTGCTTGACCTCATTCCAGTCTATATTTGGACTCGGTATGAATGAGTCAGCAGAGACAATATTTTTGCTTACTTCCATTGTCAGAGTCATCACTGCTGCTTGGGTGCCTGCTTCTCTTCATCGTCGTCTGTCTGCAGCACTCCAGGATAGGGACACTAAACTCAAAACGGACGGGAAGATAAGTCACAGAAGGGACAGGAAACAAGATACACAGCTGCAATCAATAAAATGTTTTAACATTTGAAAATAAGATTTAAAAAAAAGTCAGACTCAACAATTAACATGTTCAAGTACAATGTTAGGAACAGAGCCTATTGAATCCCATGCATACTTAATGAGCAGGTAAACAAAACTCCAACACAAGTTTGACTTTTCTCCTCTGCAGTTCCCCAGTTGTGGAAAATGTAATGAAACTCTATGCAATCTCCTGAGTCCCTCTCAATTTTTAAGAAGAGACTAAAGACCCAGCTCTTGTGTAAACACGTTCACGCATAACAAACGTATATGATAGGGAATGAATATATAAAGCTATGAGAGAGGTTAAAAAGCACACACAGGTGAGACAATACATAAGCTGCTGCATGTCACTGCTTACAGTGAACGTGCTTACACAAGATTCAGTTTCATTTTTAGCCAAACCATTAAAATAGTAACTATTCCTACAGCCCAATGCCCATCTCCTGTTAGGAAAAGGGTAATGTCTGTTACTATTTAGTATAGCATTAGTCTACTTAGCATAAACAGGTAGTTATCAGAGCAAAACAGGAGTATGAACACGTCAATATTCTAGCTTTGATGATCTGACACCTCACCAACCCTGTAAGCTGGGGATGTTTAACGTTACATACCACTGTGCCTGTTCAGCGATGAAAACAAGAAGCTACCACATGCAACACAGACAGGAAAACAACGCTTCACAATTCAGATATCTAAACTCTGAATTACGTCAAACTACACAGCGCCTTGCAATGCTATGAATAAAGCTTTCATGCGGCGTGACAAAAACTCCCCGACAGGTGGACATATCACAGGAGCTACTGCCAGCGTGCACAAGGAGGGGAAAGGTGCTAACCCCTTGCTTAGCTGGCTAGGCTAACAGCAGGCTAGCCACAGTTTGCCCCCTCTCCTCAGCAAACAGCCTCTATAAAGTAAACAACTAGTGGGTAACTTTGAGGAGAATGCTAACCCAGATGGTGGTTACCCAACAACAAATGCAACAAGATGTGTTTTTAAAATATAATCGCCTTTAAACCCGGTTACATAGCGTTGCATTATTTAAAATCAAACTGAAAGCGCTTGGTAGGCTAACGTTAGCCGAAGCTAATCTACCGTTATGCAACATGCGGGCCCACCCACACCCGGCACAAATGTTGTTTATGATCGGTATGCATTTTTAAACACAATGCTTCATGCATCTCTTAGCTTACAATAAACCACTATGTACCACTGAAAACAACCCCGCTTGATAAAAAAGTTATTTTAAGCTTATAGTACATATTTTCTAGGGACGAGCCGTTCAATTTAGCTGACGTTGTAGGTTAGCTCGTTAGCTACTACATATGTAATGTAGATGCCGTTAGCATTAGCCGTTGCTAACAACGTTGGCTCCTACGTGCCCCCTTATTAAACAGTCCCCAGCCGGTTATCTGTCAAAGGTTAAGGGTCAATATTGATCCAAACAAACTACCTGAAACTATAAATGAACACTGCTAAATTACTGACACTGTTTATGTTGTTGTGCTATCTGTGTTGCTATTCAGCGGGGCACAGTGTGGCAGATTTACCACTGGCTGAGGTTAATCTTTGGCGCCATTTTAAATGACGATGTCGCGTTTTCCTAGCGGACTGCTACTAGAGCGACCATACTAAAGAAAATATTAACTCGTTCAAATTGCCCGTTAAGAACATTGTGGCATATATGCACATGAATCAAAAACCCACGAAGAGTTGTAAAATAAATTGGATGGTACATACAGAGCACGTCAGGCCGATGAGAGACGGTATTTTTGAGTTTGATGTGAAGCGCAGTTTTTAGCCGCTTGAGTTCCGCTTGACCCGCATTCCACATACACAAACACAGAGCGGAGCGGCCGGGGAGGAGGTTACCCTGCCCGGGCTGCAGCTGCGCCCAAGCGCCGCTGGAGGGCAGCAGAAGCCGCCTGAACCGGCCCCGGTGCCAATAATCCAATCCACTTCTCAATCAGGAAAACTATTTTTTTTTCTACTATTATGTTTGTATGTTAAATAAAAAGAAAACTTTGAGAGGAAAGCTGATTAGATTAATTAATTATTATTTCTTTCATAAAATATTCAGGGATTGTTTCAACAATTTGAGAATACTTTAATAAATTTGATTGTTTATGTTTAGTAGTTTCTGTTAGTTTTCAATAGTAGTCGACCCCCTCAACAATTGTTTATTTCTTCCATCTATTCTCCTCCAACTGTTCATATTGCAGAAATTACAATATGTCTGAATAACACATACAATAACATTTAGGGAGACAAAATAATGATGAATAATAAGACAAACAAAAAAACCTTTGGGACTACTTTTTTTTTTTTTTTTTTTTTTTTTGCAATTACAGCAGTTACTTAATATAGAAAAGCACAATAATAACAGATTGTTTCCACAGCTGCTAAAAGTTGCATAGTTATTATTTTTCTAAAAAAACAACAACAAAAAACTCCTCAAAAAAGAACACACAAGATGCATTTCTTTGATTTAATCTGTTGTATGCATGCTGAAAACACATGTAATGAGTTTTTCTATGTTTCTATCAAACATCTTGATATGTTGCATTCACACCTCATCTATAACATGCAAATCATTTAAACTGCCATGTAGTATTTACTCTATGTGATATCACTTGATGTAAACAAGATATGTTCAAAAAAAAAAACATAGCAAACAAACTTAAACAATAGTAATAACCATTACATTGAGTTCTCCTTCACACAACTAACAAAAAAAAACAAAAAACAAACAAACAAGAAAATTAGAAGTTTCTAACACCAGCAGAGGAAAAATGGAGGTAAACTGAGGTTTGTACTGAAGTGTCTGATTTACATGCAGTCGGAGAGGGCACCTGAACTCATCACAGTGAAGAGGAAAATAGGAACACAGTCGCACAGGAACAAATCACGACTCAGCTGGTTTTACCACCTTCAGATGTTTTGTGAGAAAATAAATAAGAACCATTAATAATAACCACCAGCAGGTTCCTGATGTGAAATCATCAAAGAGATCAATGAGATTTAAAAAACAAACAAACAAACAAAAAAAAACGTTTAAACTGAGATTGAGAAAATATTCATGCAATGCAAAGTGTTTGTTACAATGACAACAACATTTTTCCACTTTATTACTTTAAATGGCATTCAACCCTTTTTGTATATGGTTTTCTATTATGAATGAATATTCACAAACTATGGAGACATTGTGATATGAATTGCATAATGCCTGATTAACACAGCTGTTTTTCCTTTTGATATAATTTTAATTACTTAATGATAAAAGTATCCTAAAAATAAGAATTGTGTTTTTTCAGCAGTGTGCAAACTGACATAGCAGTTGCCCAAAACATTTATTATTATTATTGTTGTTATTATTATTATTATTATTATTATTATTATTATTATTATTATTATTATTATTATTATCATAACTGGAAATAGAGTTGTACCATTGGAAAACTAGATGGAGATGTTGCCATTAAATTAAGTTATATACTGGGCTCATTTTTAGTTTATTTTTAAAAATATAGGGACTTGCCAGTATAGTTTAAAAATATATATTTATACAAATTAAGAAAAAAAGTTTAAAATCGCATGTAAAAATATCAGTGAAGGTTATCCAGGTTTATAAATATAACAACATGTGTAAAAAAAAAAAAAAAAAAAAAAAAGCTAATTATTTACAGAATATATTTATGTGATATTGGTCAAATATATGGCCGAAAATGTATCCCAAATCTTTCAATAATAGTTTAAAGTTCCCTCATTTAATCCTCAACAAGAAGACTAATCAGACGTTTTCCCAAAATGGCAAACTATTCTTTCAACCTGAATGCAATCCAACATTCTGAATGATTTTGGAAACAAATGTATTCGAAAATATCATCCAGCAGTAACATCCAATCAGAGAATGATTGTATTAGTGCGATCCTTAAAAGAAAGGTAAAACTTACTTACAAAGCCTGTAAATATCACAGGGGACAACCACAATATTAACTGGGGATTCATGTGCGCTGAGACTGAGCTTATATGTTTATGTCCACCTCCAAACCTTTTCAAGTACTTTAAAAGTTCAAATTCAACTTCTTTTTTTTTTTTTTTTTACTTCTCCAGACTTGATGGACTCCCCTCTCCAGCGTCCCGCTCATCTGGTGGCCAGGATGGCGTCATAGGACTTGCCTGTCCGGCACACCTGCACGTTGTGGAAGCCGGTCTTGTTGAGGATGTGGGTGTATTCGGACGGCGGGCGCTCGCGGCCCTCCGCCTGCACCAGCATGTTGAGGGAAAAGATCTGAGCCGTGACGGGCCCTCGCCTGTTCTCAAACAGCATGGCTTCCACCAGCAGGACGCCGCCGCCTGCCAGGAGGAACCAGCAGACAGACTGAGTGCTAAAGTGTGAGTGCAAACACACATGAGGTGCTCTCAGCATCTAAAAAGTGCTAAAGGCACAGACGAGGCCGGAAATAATGCAGAAACAGGGAATGTGCTTGTGTTATGTAGCCATGTAAAAATGAGAAAACTAAATGTCATAGAAATGCTCATATTCTGCAGTCTCTTCAACATTTTACTGCATCTCTGATGTTGTTTGTAGAGTTGTTGTTCTGTTATGTAACTAAGTACATTTACTCAATTACTCTCCTGAAGTATGGTTAAATTTTAGGTAACTTTCTACTACTATATTTGAAGATTTCTTTCCTCCACTACATTTAGGCAACAATTAAACCTCACAACAGTATAGTTAGTGGCTAAATGAATAAAACACTGCTTAAATAAATGCATCAATAACAATAATCCAATAATACATTTGGATCTGAGTGGTGAAGACAACCTGCTGAAGTTCACACTGAGCATCAAAATGAGGAAGAAAGTTAATTTGAGTGACTTTAAATGTGTAATGGTGGTTGGTATGAATATTTCCCAAACAGAGGAGAATGGCCAGAATGGCTGGAGAGAAAAGAAGGCATCAATAACTCAAATAACCACTTGGAGCAGCAGAGGACCACACCACCACTTCACTAGGTACACACTTCACCTAAAGGGGCCGGTGTTTGTAGTTTAACCCGCAGAGGGAATGAAGGAATGACAGCCTCTCTGTGAGGAGGACACGCAGGCCATAAACTCACCTGGTCTGCAGGTGTTATAGATCTTCTGCAGCAGCGTGAGGCACTTCTCTTCAGGCCAGTCATGAATGATTCTGGCCAGAATGTAAAGATCAGCAGGAGGGATATCACCGCTGAAGAAATCTCCTGCACGTACAACAGAACACTGGTTTTATAAACCTACTGTAAACTTTTACACGTTACACTCAGTAAGCAGACCCTGAACACCTTCAACTTCAGTCTAGAATTGGATTTTCTTGGCATCGTTCTTTTCCCTGTTATACAAATCCAACATAAAATAAAAAATAAAACACTTGCACATATAAAACACTTCTTTTTTTCAGTAGTTATTATTGATGTATTAAGTTAGGCTCACCAGTCTGAAAAACAACTGTGTCGTTCTCCTGAGAGAAATGTTTCTGAGCCGTTTCTACGACCTGTGGCAGGTCGAACACCGTCACAGAGGACGACGGGTACGCCTTCGCCATCTCACGGGCCAGAGCCCCGGTGCATCCTGGGAGTTATTCAGACAGAATAATGTCAGAGTGCAGATGTGGAGTGAAACTAAGTACATTTAGTCAGTGCAGTTCAAGTACTTAAGGTTCTCAACAAAAGTTTCGTATAACGTCTCACCTCCAAGATCCACTATGTTCTGAAAGCAGGAGAGGTTGAACGCTGTCACTATGTCGTGTCCGTCAAGAACCCACGAGGAGTTCATCAGACCCATGAACTTCAGCATCTCCTCCTCCGATCTGAGTGGAAATGTTCACAGGATCATCAACCTCTACAGATTTCAGCGCGACAGAGTAATTACGTTTTATAATTATAAAACTCAAGCAACAAAATCAACCCCAACCTGTAAATAGCTTGGAAGATGTCCTCTGGAGGAAGGCCGAAGGTCTTTTCATTCTGATTCTTCCCCTCCCTGTGTGATAGAGGAAAACGAAAATTTTGTTCTCATGTGAATCATGATAATTGAAATGTTTGCTCATCGTTTAATTCTGCCGAATCTGTTTTAGGTCTGCAAACATTTTTCAGACACGCAGCAGCTCTGGAGGCTATTATTTAACCCAGATTAATGAGTTTGTTCACACTGTGTCTTCTTCTCTCTGCTTCAGTCTGACACACAAAAACTAAACTGCTCCTGCTTCTACGGGGGCAGGATTTCCACAACACCTTTTTTTAGTGGCCCTGACCCAAGCCCTGGTCCCTAGTTGGCCTTCTGTGGCTACCTTGCACTAAGGTGTGTCTTCAATGCTTTTCATTCTGCCTGTATGCAACTGAAAAACCTCACCTTAATGACCTGATCATCATCACATTTGCACAACTACTTACTGGACAGACTATTTAAAAATTGGATTTTAAAAAAGTGCTTTTTAAAAAATGTATTTATTTATTTATTTATTTTTACAAAACATAATCATTCAAAATAAAGAATTTTAAGTGTTGCATGTTGCAGATATGAAATATAAAAGGTTAAATGAGAATAACATCACACCAGTAGTCATTTTATGCAAATAATGATCGAAATGGAAATATCTGCATTTGGAGTGTGGGAGAAATGTCAATGGAAGTTTACAGCATTAAAAAAAAATTGTTCATCTTAGTAAAATATATACCTACAGACGGTAAAACCAGAGAAACTGATCATTCTGCCCTGGGCTGTAGGTCACCTGTCAGGTGAGTGTGAGTGTGTTAAACATCTCTCTGCTCTTTCTACCTGGAGGCCAGTGTTAGTGTCCAGTTGTTAAAAATCATGACCAGATCTACAGTGTTTTAGGCTTAAACATGTATATATTGTATTTTATTTAGTTTGCAAACTTTAGAAACTGCTCTATGTATAATATATATGTTATATTGGTAACACTACGAACACGAAAAGGTAAAAAAAACTATGTGTAGAAATAAATTTGATGCATTGATAATTGTTTTTACAATCAGATCAAAGCCCTCTAAAACCGAGTCAATTGATGAGTGAGGGGGCTGCAGATTCCCATCCCTAAAGCAAATATACAGTAAATTCTACATGTGTATATCATCGATTACCAGCCTTGACTGTAACTATCCACATCACATACATCTTTCTTTGCAAGAATTCTTGGTTATTCTGAAAATAATTAGCAACACATTCATGTGAATAAAAACTTGAGAGGCACAAAATTGGACGAAGGGAAAAAAGAGTCAAACAAGGCCTTGTTAAATGTCTTCAGTTCAAACATGTGAGGGTTCAAACCTGACGGCGTCCACCATGTTGTTCCACAGCGGGTAGATGGTCTGAGACTGGTAGATGATCATGTCGTGGAGAGACTTGGCGCTGCCTTTGGCCAGGTACAGATTAGCCACATCGGTGCTGCTGTACAGAGCTGCTTTCACAGGAACACGCATATAAATCAGCGTGTCGTCAGTTTCCCACATGGACATTCACAGTATGAAAAGAAGCCATTCATCCAAATGTACTTCAGTGTTAGAACTGGAAAGCATGAACTAGCATTTCAAACATTTCAGCCATTTTCAAGGTAAAATTCCAAACATGTTTCATTTCCTGCTTCTCTGTGCAGATTTAACTCTTTTCTTTGGCACATAAGTTAGTAAGCTGAATTTCTTTTGAGTTTGGAGCTGTTATTCAAATAAAAGAAGTGATCTTTTTTTTTATTTATTTTTTTTTTATACCACATTAGAGGCATTTGCAACCCTTAAAGGGATTTTAGATCTTTTTGAGTGTGGTTGAACCCGCACTGAAGCTAAATAATATAGTTCTTGGATAAATGTAAATCATTTAAGGTGTACTCTATATTTAGAATGTTTTCACCACTTTATCTTGCTGTCAGACAGCCCTGTTGAAGCTTACGCAGGAGAAACTGAAGTGTAATCTGTCCTTTCCTCAAAGCCACCAGACTCCATTTACAAAACCAGTAATTTTACCTACAGAACGCAGTAATTGCTGGTAAATTGTTGCCTCAATCAGTGAGATTGTTTGTGTTATGGTGAATCCAAAACTAACTGTTAAAACAGTAAAGTCACACAATTACACACACAGACATAAAACAAAAAAAAAACAAAAAAAGGGTGCAGGAGACAAGAAACAAATGGGTTCTTTGAGTTTGAAATACTGTTTTTGTCACTGGAGTCTGGTGGCTTTGAAGAGAACATAGATAATTGCTTCAATTCCCTGTTGGAAAATACTAAATATAATTTATACTTAAAGTGATATTTCACTGTCTTTAGGAGGGCATTTTTTTAGTTGGCTAAAATATGTTTTGGTGGTTCACAGTAACAGACATGCAGATCGTTTTGATTTTAATGAAATTATTCTTTATAATGATGTACATCAATAAAAAAAAACCTTTACTAACTCTGTAACTAATCTAGGTTGTTAGTGCTGTAGTTATTATCAGTTCAGTGTTGTAAAAAAAATATAGAATATCACCAGGTGTTTGCCTGACAAGCTCTTTGTTGGTGTGTTCAAGGAAGCTCCAACATTTGGGTTTCTCACAGATGACCACAGAGAAGAATTATATCCATTTTTTGTCTCCACATACTTATGGCTATGTGTAGTGAAGTGTGGACTAAAGTAGTAATTAATTCCATCAGTTCACACCGTCCTTCTCCTCCTCCTTCTCCTCCTCCTCACCTGTCCCATCTGCGGTCTCCACCTCCAGGATCTCGATGCCCACCAGTGCGTCCAGCAGCCTCTCCATCCCATCCACACTGGTGTTCAGCTCCCGGGCTATGTGCTGGGAACTCAGGGGCTCCTGGGACCTCAGCAGCAGGTCAAACACTCCCAGCTCACAGGCTGAAAAGATCACCTGCAATAAAAAAAAAAACACACACACATCAACATCCCTGCACTGATTTTGCTGTTGTTGACTAAATCCACCACTTTGTCAATTAATTAACTAAAATAAGTATAGTTCTCACAAATCCCATATCAGTCAAGTTCTCTTTTTATTGCAGAAATACAAAAGGTGCTTGTTCCATCTTATCAAATTGGACATATTACTTTATTACATATTTTTTTATTAAGTGATGTATGATGTTGGAATAATATATGTTTAGTTTTTGGTTTGGTCATCAGTGGAGACATTGTGTGTCCCAAATAAATTAGTAAGATCCCTTTGTACATCATTGCAGACTGTATGCATCTTAAATGTTTATTAAACAGTTAAAAATAATGTGAATAGAACCTTGGAGACCCTGAAGCCGTTGAAATACTCCAGAAGTTTGAAGGGGTAGTCCAGCTCACTCTGGGACAGATGCTCTGCCATTATCCTGCACAAATCAAAACAGAGGCGTTAATAACTGCAGGAATTCATGCAACTTTGGTTTGAATTGACGTGGAAAAACCTCTTCGTCTTTCTGAGCATCACTCACCCGATGTTGCTGCCTTGAAAGATTCAAGGATGATCCGCTCGTTGAGGAGGGGGATACGGATGATGTAGTTTTTGTTTGTTTTTTTAGCCCAAAACAGCCAAGATGTCGGTGGTGCGTTCAGGAGCCGCTGTCTGGGGTTGAGCTGAAATGGTCGACGGATAATCAGCGGGTAAAACACATCCCTGCCCCGGATCTTAAAGCGATCCCCCTCGGCTTCGCGCTGCTGTGATGGCCGATAAGAAACAACAGCGACGAGTTTCTCTCAAACACACATTTCACTGAGTGTGTGCCACTGCAGTACCGGGATCATCCGCAGCACCAGTGGGGGCGCTGTTGAGCTGTGTTGTACATGATAGAGCGGGTTTTTTGTTTGTTTGCTTTTCATTCTGTGGTGATGACGTCACATTACAGGTTACATTATAGCTCAACTGTTTTCTAATAATTTTCTAATAAGTTTATTGCTTGTAAATATATATATTTAAACTATTTATTATTACTATTTATTAAAGTCTGTACACTCATAATGCTCAATACATTTATTTTTTAGTTCAAATCAAAATTACTTTATTTTTTAATTCATTTTTCTGTATATCTCTGTATATTGTACACCCCGATGGCTGAACAATGATGGATTGTGGAGCATTGCTTAACGAGCACATATATTTATCTGAGCACCAGAGATGTAAAAAAAAAAAAAAAAAAGATTCCAATTAAATTATTTCCCAGAATAAAAACTTGAGACATTTTTTATACGTCTGTTCAACGTCAAAGATAAATGTTGATTTAAAAATCAAATGAAGTGCAGTAGAAGATTAAATTAATTAATTTTGTCTCTAATTTTCCTATTTATATTTACAAACCCAACTATTTTTTTTCTCTGTGTTTAATTAGTCCCATTAGTTTAGTGCATCACGTTTGTTTCTACCAGTTATTCCACTGATGTTTATTTAGCTATCTTCTCTATGATGATGGAGCATTGCTTAACATGCAAATCTATTTCTTTGAGCAAAAGTGATATAAAAAAGATTCCAATTAATTAAATTTTTTTCCCATATTCCTCAACCACCTTAAACAAGCCCATAATTCTTTATACTTTAGTTTGTTGAACAGTGAACCATTCAGAAAGACAAAACCATCTATCTTTCTATTAATCCCAATAATCTCCTCTCTCTTATCCAGATCAGTTTTTTGATTGATTTTTCCCCCTTTTCGTTTCTGAGTCTGCTTTCCTGCTCTCCAACATCTGGTGTTAATAATTGTTCACTGAGGTTTGCCATGAAGCCGCTTGCATGTTGTACATTTTGTTCCTGATTTTCAGCACAAAGTCGCAGCACTGTTCTCTCAAGGTACACAAGACAAACATCAGTCCAACAGACGTTTCTGTGGTAAGTTGGGACATCAAATTATCACCATTTGTTGACATGTGGAGTTATTTTAATATCAGTACTGTACTCTAGCAGAAAATAAATTATTATATGATGAGTCTGTTTTTTTGTTTTTGTTTTGTCCTTCCATGCCTCCTCAAATACTAAACTTCACGCTGCATTAATGTTTTGATCTCCTGCAAGTAAACAGCCCTAAAGTGGAGACACTTTACTGTTAAACGTTTTAATGAACTATAAGATATTTTCCAGGTAGTGATCCAATCATGCCGCCTCTAAAAGCAAATAAATTCCAGACGTCTTCAATTATTAACCAAATCGATTTATTATGCATGAACAAATCCCTTCCTGCCTCTGTCACGCAGACACGCACACACACACACCCAACATTTAAATACATGACGTGGTGGGAATTCGGCATAGCTCACTTCGTTGTTGCACATGCTTTTAATAAAATGATAGATATATTTACAGGAAAAGCAACGTCTCCGAACAAAAAAAAAATCGCAAGAACAGCTCCCGGTCCCGCCCTGCAGCACTTTGCAACACTCCACTTTTTTTTTCCTCTTTTCTTTTTTGGAAATTCACCCACGTTTAAAAAGAAGTTCAAAAAGAAAAAAAAAAAACACAAACCATGGGGGTTTTGGCCAATACGACATAGCATTATACATATCTGGAGTTCATCAACTACATAAATATGGCAGTAACACTGAGTAATTCATACGGTCTATTTACAAAGTTTGTGAAGTGGGGAAATATTACAGTCTGTGCGTGGACGACGGACAGAACGTATGCCTTCTTTAAAGTCTGGGGGACCGAGTCTAGTAAAAACCGACACCTCCATCCCTCCACTCGCCTCCTCTGTTAGAACGGTCAGGACTGACACAACAAACAAAATAAGGCACAATTAATACTTGGACCATTTTCAGGGGCATCTACAGACTTGCAGCTGGCTTGTGAGGCATGTAAACAATTGAGTCGATTGATTAGGACTGCCTTATCACCTTCCCTTTGTATTCCCGATCAGTGATTCAGTCCGTCTGATGTGATTCAAAACAGGTTTCATATGGCAAGGACCTTTAACCCCCCCCCCCCCGGCCCATACAA
>JAOWBC010000248.1:2123452-2147909 GCA_028566105.1 Hypoplectrus providencianus
AAAAAAGACTTGCAACTACCATAAAAATATTTACTGATTTATTGCCCCAGGTGTTACCCAAATAAAGCTTAGGAGGGGCGGAGAGAGCACTGCCATAACATTGCTGGTATTGTTAGAGAGCTAGAATGGCCTGAAAATGTCAGAACAAACATTGCTTACTTTATCACACTTCTAAAGACTTCACTGATACATCTAACTTTAAAAAGCAAGTTTTAAGGTCCTGCAAACAAGACCAAACTGAACATGAAGAAAGGACAAAGAGGATTTAGAGTTAAGCTTCAATGTAAAGCTGTAGAAAGACGCAGCAGTGGCAAGGTTGTAGCCGGTGGATATATGATGGGGAAGTGAAAAGGTTGCATGGAATGCAAGTTTTGTTTTATCCCATGCAAAAGGCACATTTACATCCCCATGTAAAGTTAAAGCTGATGATCAGCGGCACAGAGAGTAGAAGCGTGGGCGTGAGGGGGAGGAAGCACACGTACATGAGAGAGACGGCGCGAGCGAGCATCAGAGAGGAGAGGAGGGACTGTGCATGAAAAAAACACTGTCTGAGTGTGTGTGTGTGTCTCTGCATGTCTGCAGGTCTGTGTGTGTGCAGTTATTACGAAGCACTCATTCTCAGCATCAGTGAGAGCCACAAATAGCACTGACCACCTACTTATACCATGCTGTATGAATAGGCATGCTCGATTATAATACAGGAACAGAAAAAGGCACATTTCCACTCAGTATTGTTTACATAATTACGTATAAAAACTGAGGAAGACAGCCAAATGTTGTATGCATCAAGTAAAATATGGCTTGCACTCTATTTTGGCTGGTTCCCAAAATAAGTGGCTCAATTTCTGCTCAGCCAGCAGAAAAAGCTAGGAGAGTTTTCTCATGTGTTCACACATTGTGGCTCTCAGAATAGGAAGTAGATTGCTCACAAGAATCAGCTGCTGCAACCGCACAAAGTCTACACACACACACTGTGTCCATGCAGGTTACAACCATCAGTACAGATTCTGCTTTTTATGGCCTCCTGAGAGTCCAGAGTCTGCAGCTTCGACTTCAGATTGAGCAGTACTGTAACTCTAGTCGACCACATCAATCAAATGTTTATGGGCCTGTCTTTGTCTCTGGTGGAACTGAGGAGAGGGTTAGCAGCGTCCCACAAGGGCAGGATTTTATGTGCTAAGAGGCTTAGGGGGAGGTCAGGAGGGGGGAAGAGGCCTATCAATCCAAACTGGAGTACAAATCAAATTACTTTCACTATACCCCACTATTTCCACTTCATTTTTTGAGGAACAAAATGTGACATAAATCAACATGGTACATAGAAATACCCCTTGTAAAAAACTATCAGAAGACAGGAATAAAGGTGGTAAATATGGTGTATGTTGCTGTAGCTGAAGTTGGGTTTATGTCTGAAAAGATGAGAAAAACTTGTTAAAGCAACCTTTAAAGATATTGTACAATCTCAATGGAAATTACTATTTAAAGAGAAAAACAATTAATCTAATTAAGCTTTCTAACAATGCCTCTGATTCGAGGTTTCGACTACATTAGATGTATTGCATGTTGCAATAAAACTCTGACTTTTAGTGAATTTAAGAAAAATCTACAGGCGCAAATTGATCAAATATGGTAAAATATATTCTGAAATGCTTGTTTGGGGTTCTTCCTTTCCACTATTCCAAAGAATATAGGGCTTTTTAAAGATTTGAGGTTCAAACATTAGTAGTAGTACAAAGATATGATAAATTGCTCTAGATAAAACACTATATAAACAAGTTAAAATCCGCAGAACCTGAAACATCCTCAGCATTACAATGCAACATAAATAACACATATAGATTTCAAACATTTTACTGATGTTGTTGTTCAAGAGCTACAGGATTATCCAACACTCCCACCCACGTTACTTGACAGAAGGGCCCGTCCTCTCACCTGCAATATGTTGTTCCTAAACCAGCTTATTATAGCATGCTCAAGCTTGTGCATTACTTCTACTTCACATATCAGGAAGTAACTGCTCTGACCTGCAGTATCAGGGCCCAGTTTAAGAGCTGCTGTATGTGAGATATTATTAATGCAAACGGAGCACACTGTGCTGCACCTTCACATCCGAAGTTTTCCATCAGCAAATCCCTGAAAGGCATTTATTCTAAAGCAGCATAAAGGGCGTTGACCAATATCATTGATTACTTGTTTTCTTTTTGCAGTTCAGTTGAACCTTAAACTTTAATGACATCAAGAAGGCAAACAAGACCTATTACTCTGCATTCCTGTTGTGCACCTTCAAGGTGCCATGCTTAAATCACAGGTCAGGTTTGTGTTGTAATGACTCCAGAATTTGAATCTTTGAAGTGATACTAGTATTGAAAAAAATATATTTGGTCGGATAAGAAAAAGAAAACAAAATAGTTTTAATTGGACCAGTTTATTCTCTACTGTTTAATCTGTGCATTAAAATCATCATCATATTTTTTTAAATATCTTAAGTAATTGTACTTTTTAAACATGTAGTATTAAAATAGTGCTGATACTTTTGACTGCCTTAATACAGCTGGGGATGGGTTACTTCCAACCTAAAAATTGAGACATGCAAAGTTTTGGGGGGAACTATACACCTCAGTGCAGGATCAAAATCCTATTGAAACCACTGCCTTCTGTCTCCTTCTGTTTTTCATTTCAGCAGCAACCTCATTGCTTTTGCTCCAGCAGAAGCACGGCAGCCATTATTCTGATCAATGAATTCCAGTCTGAACAAACTGCTCCTGCTCCAACACTCCCACTGCCTCAGACATACAGATTATATTTTAGCGTGTAGGAAGATGTCAGCTGAGTTCAGAGAATTAGGATTTAAATGGCAATAAAGCAACAGACTGCAGAAAACCGACTTGGTGCATTCTTTCCCTGCGGGCTTTTGTAACAATTTCGGAGTAAGATAAAAATTGAGCAGCACCAAATCTCCTAAAATTATATTTGACAAACTAATATTCAATTTTGCATCTAAGGAAGAATAAATTTAAAGGAAAGCCTAATAGGCAATTCAATAATTCAGGGCTGGAGTGAAAACTGCCACTGCCTGTGTGACTGCCGAAGACACTGAATGGGAGGAAGTGCAGAGAGTGCAGCAACCCAGTGGCATTTCTACTGAGTGCATGTCTGTCCGAGATGATGTAAGGAATGGTGAGGCCAGTTTTGCATAAGGAGGAGAGAGAATAGGAGACAATGAGATGGATAACCTTCAATTCTCTGTTGGTAAAAGGACATTTTCAGTGTGCAAAGTGTTACCCAGGCAACAGCAGCAACAGGACTTTAGAAAAAGCTCCAGGAACCGGTGTGTTTGCTTCTCTCCTCGCCTCGAATATCAACCTCTGTTAGTCACCTGCACTTTGTGGCCTTGATTTCTGGCAAAGCGAAGTTATCACGTCTGCCTGATGCAGGGGTAAAACACCTGGATTTACAAGACAGCTCAGTACGTTGTAACTTCTGAACACTGCCTACGGCTAAAAAACAAAAAAGCCCTGCAATTGTGTTGCTATTACCCATCAAAAAAAGGAGATACTCGTAACATTCTATCCAACTCCCACATTCTGCCTCCCTCCCGCCCGCCCACCCTCTATGCTACTCAACAAATACAATCACATGGTGACAAACAAAGAAAACTAGTAGTGCATACACTACAAACACAACAGGAAAATGCGACGCCCCAATTTCCACAGCGCTGGTTCAGCAGCACTGCCCTCAGCAAGGGGAGAAATTATTTGAACAAAAAAAACCAAACAGATTGATTGATAAGCTGTCCGAAGCTGAAGCAGTTTCAGGTGCAATGTGACTAAATCAACAATAAAAAAAGAGAGAGAAATCTGTTTCCCCTTCCCAATCCACTGATCATCTTCGACCAATGTGTTTCTCTACCTCGGACCAACTTCCACCCAGCGCTCAGCGGCGACCACGATGACCACGCGTCCCCCCCACGCTGGAGCATATGAGTAAAATATTTTGTTTCTTTTGATTACATCTAATGGCCTCTCTCTCCCCCTGCCCACACGTTTTTCTGTCATTTTAAAAAAGCCCTCGTCGAAGGTTTTCCAATCGCTTTCTGTTGGTGGTCACCTCGCAGGGTGAAGAGGGAGGGAGGGAGGGAGGTCTGGGCGTTGAGACTTGAGTCGTGCCCTTCCAGAACAGCCACGGCGCCAGACAGATTCAGGAGGTGAAGAGTTTTGGGGGAGTCGGGCTGAAGTAAGGAGTGGCAGGTGGATCGATGGGGCAGGAGGAGGAGGAGGAGGAGGGGGTCTGGGGGGGTGGGGAGCGGTCTGTCGCAGCTGTTTGGGGCTCCTGGCTTTGGTCGGTGTGATGAACCGCTCAGTCGTGCTTCAGGTGGTCCTTGATGTCCTCCTCGTCTGTGTACTCTGACGGCTCGTCTCCGGGCTTCAGCAACCTCCCGACGTAATCGTATTTTTCTGGAAGATATCGATACAGTCTGACGTTAAAAAGTGGCCTTCAGTCTGAGAAGAGACGGGAAATTTACCAGATGAAACAAACAACTTGAGAACACGACTGATAAGGAATTTTTTCCCGATACTGATTTTAGAGGAGGAGAGTCATTGATTACTGAAAGTCATTGTTTTGGAGCTGGAATTAAATTGGCTGAGACTATTTTTATTAACCATTGTATTGACCATTTTTTTAATTCATGATTTTGTTCTGTGGATGGAAGAACTGTTATTTTTCTGTTTTTATGGATAAATTAATGGAAATTTGAATGGCAAAAAATGCCATTAACAATCTCAGACAAAATGAATCTGACTTTTTAGATAATTCTTTCATTAAAAAATTACAAGCAGGATTGTCACACATTCTGTGGCAAGTAACGGATACTGAACTGGATGTACTGATATTAATTCAGCTTTTTATTTTATCGCTATTTGTTCCTTAATTTCTCAATGATCATTTCTAAAATTGTTTGTATACATTGTATATATAAAAATGTTAAATATTATTTCCTAAATGATTGTTTTCCTAAAAGTAGCTTTCTCATTAAATCAGTGCACAGGCCACATAATAAAGATCTACTTTTATTAATTTATTACAATGGCCACCATACATCAATAAACTTTTCCCATATCCAAATCCCATATAATTATTAGTATGCAGGACAGAAAATCATAATTAATGCATTGAGCTCCTCATTAATTCGCCCTGAATTCTGTCCTGGACATCAGGGAGGACTCTGGACTCTCAGCTGAGCAGTGAGTACAGTCAGCACCGTGCTGTGACTTATTTTCTGACAGCCTCTTACATGATTTAATCAGACACCGTTTGGAGCCGCCAACTTCCAACGCTGCCCGGTCCAGCTTTAAATGTGTTATCTGCATCAAGAGTCCAGAGACTTGTTATTTCAGTGAGCAGAGGCTCGACATGTTTCAGTCCAAAATTAGACACCCAGGATTCAAAGAAGACGCTTTCGGGTGAAGCGTGTATTTAAATTACAGACTGTAATAATAACAGGATCTAAAAAACAGTGTTACAGTTACACGGTAAGTTCAGAAGAATAATCCACAGATGTGACATATTAAAGTTTCTGAATAGAAAGTCCTTTGTTTCCCTTCAGTGTAACCGTTTCCTGTTTTAACTGTTTTCAGCAGACGTGGCAGCAGAGGATATTTTTAGTTTGGGTTCATTGTTTGTCCCGAGTTAACCCGAATGTCTGGTTCAACTGCACATTCTCCAAATAACTGAGATGATATTTTTTTCCCATTTTTTTTAAAAGAGAAGAATAAATAATAATTTTATGATTTAAATTATAATTATCTTGATATTGTTCAAAAACAGAAAAATTCTGAAAATGTATCAGTTTTGGTTGTGAATATTTCTTAAATGCTTCCCTTACAATCTCAATTGGAGCTGCAACTTAGAATTGTTTTTATTTATGATTAATCTGACAACCTTTTTATCAGTTAACTAACAGATTGTTCCACCTATAAAATATCAGGGAAATTAAGAAATATTTAGTATATATTATTTTTTTCATCTCAAGTCTTTTTCATAGGACCCACAGGATTCACCCAACATGTCAACCTGTTCACTAAAAGTAAACTAAACTATTAAGGAATAAAAGAGCTGCCATCTAATTTATACAAAAGCTAACAGTTTTATTAAAGAATTATGGGATGAACTGCAGAAAATCAAATCCCATTATATAACATTATGTGGATGTTTTTTTCACAGAGACTACTGCAACTGTTGCTGTCATTGAACATAAGCAATACATATTTTAATGTCTAGAAACTGAAGGACAGTGCATGGATCTGCATTACAGTTTCATTATAAAATGTGTTTTGTTCATTGTGATGTCATGTCTTTGTACAAAATTGTCATTAAAATTAGACAGCAAGATAACACGTAAGACAAAAGCCTGAGCACTCTGCTACAAAACGATGAATGCCATGGATATTATCGTTGCTTTTTCAGAATCATGTGAACAGGAACTTTCTCTCACAGTTACATTTTAGAGGGTTAAACTGTCATAATTTTACTACATAAACCGTGTAGTTTATGTAGTTTACATGCTAAGATAAACTTGAGTTTTTTGACCTGACTTAATATGAAGCGGCACCGTGTGACAGGCGATAAACATGGTCGAGGCATCTGTGAAATGTGAGACAAATCAATATCTGAGGAGCATTTTCTCTGGTGCAAACATCAGAAAAATTAAGCCTTACCCATGAACTGCATCTCCCACTCCCTCACGCTCTCCATCTGTACCGCGTTGAGGTCTGACAAGTCGTCGTATTCGTCCCTCAGGGCGTCTTTCTCCAGGCAGAAGGTGGCCAGGCCTCTCGAAGCATCCCGGCCCGCGAAAATGCCGTAAGGACCATCTGAAGAAAAACAGGATGAAGAAAATTTAAGTGTCATCCTATAACTTGTCTGTTGACATACAGGACAAACCACCAGTTTCCTTTCTGCTTTGCTCTTTCTGTCTCTACTTTTACTTTTCTAACTGTCTCAAGCTGATTTAAAGAGAAGAATAAATATAAAAACTGTCACTAGAATAACTCAGACCCTTGTCACGTGGCTTCTGCTTCACATTGAAAGCAGATGAAACTGGAGTTTGTTTTTGTAAGGAAAAGAAATAAAGCTTTTCTATTTCCTGACACGTTGCTGTAGCTGTTGTGGCTCAGCTTGATGTTGTCATTGCAGCTGGAAGAAGAATAAATGATAAGTGATGTGATGTGAAATATGATATTGTGGGATCTCAAGAGTCACTTTAAAACCAGTCTTTAAAAGAACATTACCGGTAGTTAAATTACAGCTGATGTTGCCAGCTACTTACTCACCCCCCTGTTTGCCTTACTGTGTTTTTTTCATTTGTTATGAATTTCTTAACATTTTCATTTATTTTTTATCATTTTCTCATCCTTCTTGAAATCTTCGTTTGTTGAAATTATGAAAAACAGTGACCTGTAAACCTTTGTGTCTTGTTTAGTGTCTACTTGTGATTTTCACCTTGTCATTAATAACATGTGTTTTGATGATTAAATGTGTTACATCATCACATTACATCACACATCACAATTGATCACATTTTTACATTTAAAAAAAAAAAAAAAAAATAGCAATTAGGTGAGATGGCACTTAAATACAGCTCGAACTTAGATACAACTTTTCCACCTCAGTAAAACTTTGAACACAAATGCTTTTACCTGCTATGTATTGAAATCCACATTACTACGCTGATTGTTTTTAATAAAGCCCGAACCATAATCAACTCTTGACAAGGATACTGATATTATTATACAACAATATACTGAACAAATTAGCATTTATGTTCCTTCAAACACATCACTTTAAAAACACAATTTTGCATGCTGCAGTTTGTTGTTTAGACTTTTTGAGCAACACATACATGTGTCATTCTAAAACAAACCAACTTCAGCCGATAAAACAACAAAGGCTGATTCATGGTTCTGGTTTTTTTTTGTTTAATATTATTTTTATGCGTAAAACACATGAAGCTTGGACTAAAATATTATCACATTATCAGTTGGGAGGGAGTGATAGAAGTTATTCATCTGTCATGTTACACTTTACCACCTGGCAGTTTGATTTATTTTGTCTTTTTTTTTTAGCTACTTCCTTTAAGGGTTTAAACTTTTGGACAGTGCTGGTATCAGAATAACACCCTGTTTAAACAGATACCTTGAGTTGAATCTTTATAAGGGGAGAGAAAGTCTTTATTGATGCATTTACAGAAAAGTACTGTGATAATTTTTCCCTGTACCATCGTGCAACTTTTACCAATATCAACGCGAATACTTAGAGAAATGTCGTCATGATTTTAGAGTTTCACTTCTGTAGTAGAGGAGGATATCACAAAGGCTTCTGTGTTAAAAGGGTGTGTGTTATATACTGAACTTTCCAGTTATCTGAGTGATATTTAATCCTGAAAAAGGGCACTTGTGATATTCAGCCACTGCAGTAAATTTCTCCAACAACGCCCCAAGCTGTCCCTGAAGTGTACAGTGTGTTTTCAATCCTTCAGAGGAACATCATCTGACGAGCATGTGAAAACTCTTCAGCCTCTCCGTTCTTTCTAATTGTAATTGTGCAACAGAAAGAAAAAAAAAACCTCAATCCAAACTGCCGACCATGAAGCAAAGACGCCTTATCACCTCAAAGATTAGATGTGCTGCTTCCTTACATAACTATAAGAACTAGCATTTTGGAGATAAACCTGCAAGCCAGAATAAAGCTACAGCAACTTACTGATATTCTTATTTTTGCTTTCTATGTCAAGAATCATGTTATTATTTTTAAGACTAAAGTTTTTACGTTACGGAAAACTTGTCAGCTGCACTGTGATTATTAAATTTTTTTCTTACAGTCTCCGGTGTGAGAACAGTGATACAAGCACATTTCACCTGCTGGTCTTGAAATTATTCACTTTCCAAAAAGAGAAAGTGAAAGAGGCAAACTTTCACAGTCAGATTCTGAAGAAAATGCTTGATACTTCAAGTTTATACCTGACTTTATCCACTACCGCACAAGGCATAAATTACTTTTCTGTCATGCTTGACGTATGGATTGATCAAGACAATTTATGACTCCAGTTCGTCTCTACTGTAAAACTACATGTCATAATTTGGTGAGCTGGATTGAGTCAGGCCTACTTGGCTTGGTGCTGGCAGTGTCAAATAGCAGCTGTGACACATGAGACTGTTGGGAATGTTGTTTGAATAATTATAGTTTATTACAGAGTTGATGTGTGAGTCAGCCAGGTCAGAGAAAATGTAGAGTAGCAGGCTAGCCTTGCTTGGCAGAAGCATTAAAGAAAAAGAAAAAAAAACACTCATGTGACACTGAAACGTGCTTTGTAAAAGTAAAGAGATGTAATATTTGCTCTTCATGTGTGTTTGCTAACTAGTTCCATGAGCTGCAGCTAACTTGCTAAGGATGAGGCCTGGGAGAGTGCAAGTGCAACTTGAAGTGTGTTAAACAACAACAAAAGAAGATATTTAACTTAAGTTTGACGCTTCTATGCCTAAGATGCAAAACAGGGAGGTAACCCCGCCTATTGCTTCTGGTCTTGATGGAAAATACAGATGTTTCAATATAACAAGGCAGAAAAATAATGTATTCTATAGCTATTGCTAGAAAGTGGTCAGATGTGAATGCTATTTAGGACAGCGAATGGAGTTTTGTACTGATATAACAGAATAGAAACCATAAAATGCTGATAATCTGTGCATTTAAGTGCATACTTCTAATATGGTCCCTAGATGGTTTCCTTAAATAACTTGCCTGCATGGTGCGATATAAATACAATGAATAAATAGATCATTGTATTTATTTATTATATTTATTTTACGTGCTATTCTGAACTGGATATTTTCAGCATCGTATTTGCTATGTTATCGAATTTAAAAAGTTTGTTTCTTTGACATTATTATGTGACACTTGAGCCCCTTTTTCCGTGGAGAGTTAAGTGGTTTTGCTCTGGGAAATCAATAAACTTCTATAACAAAAAAGAAATGTCATTTTGCACAGCAGAATAATTAGTTGCTTCTGCTGTTTATCTTTTCTTGCATCAAACAAACATCTGAATTTGCACATATAGTATTATTAATACTGCTAAAGATTAAAACATTGACACAAAGTTGCCAAAATACATGCGGGATGAGTCCCATCAGTGTAAACAAGCGGCGTCTCCAGTCCAGACACCCAGACAGTGCAGTGTGTCTGTGCACGTCAACAAGCTAGCAGGCTAACATTAGCATGCTAGCTGGTGAAAAACCACCAGTCGTAAACTAAACTTTAACTAAAGTTTAACAGCTTCAGGGGTCATGAATGTGAAGTTCAGGGGTGTGCAAGCATCACCACAACAGGCACGACTCCCTAAAGACAGACCCGCTAGTTGGCTAACAGCTAGCATCCCATTCAATAACACAGACAAAGCCAGAAGCTAAGCTAACCACAACCGTTTGCGCCCAAATTTTTTGTCCGGGACAACTCACCACAAGCGGGGACTTGTCAGCTAACTCACCCTGCTGTCAGTTCGGGATGTACCTGCTGCCTAAACTCACCTTTCCCGTAAAACTTTTTGCCGCTGGTCACGTCGAAAACTTTCATGTTGACAGCCATCAGGATGCGGGGGTTCTGGAGCCCGTCGTACTCCCGCAGTTGCTCCAGAGTGAAGTCCCGTCTCCTCATCTTGGGAAGCGCCGAGGCCTCGTCGCCTTGGGCCGCGTCTGAGACGAGCCGCCTGCCCCACCGCCGGTACACCACCAGACAGACCGCCACCACCAGAACTAGAATACCGATATTCAGCAACATCGTGCCGAGGCCGAGCCCGTCCGACTCGTCCGCTGCCCCCTGCCCGCCGCTTGTGTCAACTGGTCCGCTCGAACTGTCTCCATCGTCCGCCATACTGCACGGTTAGCGCCTACCCGCCCCTGGCCAGATGCTGCGTTCACGTCCTGTTGGGAATAAGAGAACCACTAGTTGAGCGAACAGCCTGTACTGTCACACTGTGTTCTTTGCTGGGAATGTAAATATAGGGCTGCTGCCAACGATCACATAAATGTCGAATGCAACGGATTGTTCTTCATTCGATTAATCAATAAATCATTTTCTTTCCAAATAGTCAGCAAATAGCAAAGAGTGCCTTTTACAAATAGTTCACAGGAGCAAAAGTGACATTTAACATGTCACCTGGAGTCCAGAATCCAAAGACATTGACTCACCACCTACTTAACTGAAGCTATTTTAGAAAATTGCATGAATGTATGCTGTTTTATTACTTTACAAGGATTAGTTCTAGAAACGCTCTAACATTTATACTATGATGTGTTTTTTTGTTTGTTTGTTGTTGTTGTTGTTTTTACTTCAAAGCATTCATCAATGAAGCCAAAGTGATATTCTACAAGTCACCAAGAGTGCAAAATCCAAAGATAGTCCAAATCAAAGCAACAGGAGCCAAAATATCTTTGCCCCTTTACCTCATCTTTTAAGCTTTAAAAAAAACCTCTGGGGCCCCTGTTTCCCATTATGCAACATGTGAGTATATTTTTTCATAAACCCTCCCAACCTGTTAATTTCTTCTGTCTTCCTTCTTTAATTTTGCAATAGATTAATTGAATCAAAAGTAAAATTTACTTTAATTGTTCAATTTTCAACAAATGATATGTGACGAAATGTTGAAACGTGACATGAAGAGACAAAGGGGAAAACAAACATGACAATGTGTGAAACAGACTCAGATCAGTTAAAAAAGAAAATGAAAGTATGCATTAAAGGGGATTTCATTTAAACGACTCTAATTAGACAGCATCACCTCGTTCAGATCCATTTCTACTTTAAATGTGATATTTACGAGGCACACGTGAAGGCAGCAAAACACACGCCTCTCACTGTTCTAACTCGAAAGTAGACCGCTGATGGTTTTTGTCCCTCCATCGGGACCCGTAGTGAAAAAAAAAAAGAAAGAAAGAAAAAACACCTTCGAACTTCGTACCTCATTCACTTCCTTGAACTTAAACTGCTTAAAATGTATAAAATTATTTGGCAAAATGAGCATCCGACCAAAATGTGGATTTTTAATATTTAAAATGCAATTTTCCTTTATTTTATTCATCAGAGATTTATTATTAAACGTTATCTTGCTGGTTGTCTTTTGTTGTTGAGCTCACACTTATTTCCCCCGTGTTGTCCCTTCTCTTCAGCTGTTATCTGATTTCTATTTGCACACTTTCTGTAAACATGCTTTCTCCTGGCTGTTTACTTTGTAAGAGGTGATAGCTGGTAAAAAGCACTCACATGGAAACAAATCTGACTTTGGATTTCCAGTCAGTTCCGATCATTTTTCTCTGTATTTACAGCTAATAAAATTCACCCTCAGCGGCTAATGGGAGTAGAAACCTGCTTATCCGGCTCAGCGACTTGCCCTCAGCAACAAAACTCAAAATACCAAAAGGTTTGAAGAAAAAGAAATGTACAGAAACAGATCACACAAACACAAGCTTGTACAATCATCGGTTATTTTATATTTTTTTGCATTTTACAATTCAAGAACTGTGGCATCAACATGCATTGCTTTAACCTAAAATCACACTCAAAACCAAACTACCAATAAATCAATTCTTAAAATCAAAAAAGAATAATTGAATAGCAAATGATTTTTTATAGTATTTACATTTTTTTTTCTTTAAATTCAACTCTAAAACCTTTTTTAAGTCCATCAATGAAGTAAAGGAAAGTTAATGATTTAAGTGCTCTAAAGCACCGAAGCCTCAAACATAATATGAAGTAAACATCAAGCTAAAATAAATTGTAGTTTTATGATGCTAGCTTCACACCCATAATCCAGCAACAAAACATTTCCTTTCTTTAATAATATTCAACAGCAAAAGCCATTAAAAACTGCAATGATTACCTAAGACTATTTCATCAAATCAAGTAAAAATAAAAACAATAAATTATACTACCTCTGGGTGTAAAATGGGACTTAAAAAGTAAAGCTTCCCATGTAAGTTTGTCATTATTTCTGCAGGTTTTTAATTAAAAAAAAACAAAAAAAAACGGCATGATGAGTTTATGCCTGTCAGTGACAACATCAGGGCACGTTGTGTTAATGAACAGCAGCCTCAGGGTCCTTCACGAATTTATGACTGCAGCTGTCAGCTTGATTGTCATGATTTTTATCTCTCAATAAAAAGAAAAAAGAAACTGTATGTGGTGTCCGTTTTAAGCACAATAATCAAATGGGAAGACTTTGTGAAGAGAATTCTGGACTGTTTTGTCTCCGATCGCCCCCAGGGCTTTAAGGCACACAACACTACCTGCTATTTCTCTTAACTTGGCAAACCAGAATCACATTTCAACAGGCTGAGAGCTCCGCACAGACCAGAGCTCTTCACAGATTGTGATCAACAAACATGTTGAAGAGTTTTGGCAACTAAGAGAAGAGGAAAAAAGGCAAAATGCAGGGAATGCATTTTTTTCTTGATTTTGTGTTTTTGTAAACGTTACGAGCTGTCAGGCGAACAGATTCAAGCTCACTGCCTACGCTTGCTTTTTAAATGAAATGCACAGATAAAAACAATCAAATTAAGTCAACCACGCTCAGTCTCTCTTCATACCGAAACAGTTTTTGCTGCTAAAAAGAGCAAACGCTGATCTCAGAGCTGATGACACAGCCGCTGCCGCCTCGCTCTACATCTCTTCTATCGTAACCCACACCTGCAGGAGGGAGCTTCATTTATTTGGTGCGGCACTTTCCTTCTTGGCGGCTCCAGACTCAGCCTTCTTCCCCTGGGCAGCAGCACCTGTTTTCTGGGCGTTGTCTTTGGGTGTGTTCTGTGCAGCAGCAGCGGCAGCAGCGGCGGCAGGGGCAGGGGCAGCGGCGGAGGATTTGGAGGCCTGCGTGGGTTTTGAGGTAGTGTTGGAGGGATGTCGGCGACGCCTCCCTTCATCCCCGGCAGAGGATGAGTGACGTCTCCTCCTGCCTCCCTCCTCTCCCATCGGGGGCTGCAAGCACAAAGGTCAGAGGTCAGAAGGAGTATCAAGAAGAGGCAAAGTATAACTAACAGTTTTAAACCCAATATGTCATTTTTAATTGTGTTTTTGCTCGTGTTTTAAATATGCATTATGTTTTCTTTAAATTCTATAGAGCAATTTTTGCTCTACAAATATTATTGACTTACTATACAAGGTGTTCATTCAACATTTACGGTTAGCTGGTTTTGATATTCAAACAGGATTTCTGACGTTATTGCCACTTCTTGCCGCATTCTTATTAATAGTCACAATAGATTATGAATATTGCCTCTTTTGAAGTCAGGAGTGATACTAACCAAGGAGAGGTATTTGAGGCTTAGTGTAAGTGAAGAATCCTAACAGGAAGTAAATATTTCAGCCATTTTTTTCTCCCCCTTTTGTTAGGAAATATATAAGATTCCTTACATGTTTCTAATGGTGCCACCTTACTTTTTGTTGATTCTTATTATATTCTTTTGAATATTTTATACTTGTCTTTTATACTTGTCCTGTACATATTCACTAACCTTTATTTACATTTAGGGATGTTAAAGAAAACTATCCCATGATTATTTCGATTCAGCTTTGGTTTGGGCTACTGTGATAACAATTCAGATAATACAAAGAGTCTATTTTGGCGAAAGCTGACCACGTGTCCCCAGAATGGTACCATTAGTGTTGGTAAACGATGTACACACTCACCACCACCCTGAAGTCCTCCAGGTTCTTGAACTGGGAGAGGTGTTCCTGCAGCTTTGGGTCGATCGGCTGGTTCTTTATTTTAGAGTATTTTAAGAAGGCCCAGAACTTCTCCAGTCCATACAGCTGACCTGCAGGAGGTGACAGCACAAAATGGCACAACTGATTCACAAGTCGACGCTTTATTCAATGTCAGATCTCTTAAATGAAACAGAGTATTTATAAAATGTCATGAAGAAGTAATTTCTTAGTCCCAATGTATACATATAAGATAAAGTAAATACATTTCTCACAAGAAGTTCAGTGCTTCATTTAAATAGCAGACAGGATATGGAATATGGTTGTAACCAGGAAGTGACTTCATACAGTGTAAGAATGTCATATGATGCATTTCTTTGTACATGTTGGAGAACAAACTAAAGCCACATGATTCCTACTGTATAAGCTTCCCCCTATAGATGTTTAGCTGATTAAAGGCTTAATTATTTAGACATTTAGCCCTTCCTCCATTTCTTTCTATTATTTCTTTTTGCCTTCGTTGTTTATGTATTTATAGGTTTTTATGCATTATTATGAAATAATGTGATAAAATATAGATTTATTAGATTTTTGTAAATGGGATTAAAATAATGAGTATGTACAATGTATATTTCTGAATTATGTGATTGGTTAGGGATGCTTCTAGGATGGGTGTGTTTAACTCAATTTGTATAATCGAAGAAGCTAATAAAGAAACAAAGAAATATTTTTTATTCATCAGACAATACCAAAATTGCTTGACACTGAAATAACTCAAGTGTTTTGAGTAAACACCTCATGTGAAGCCACATAAATCTATAAACCGTGTTAGATAATTATGATAGGAGCTTATGACTCAGATGTAAATTATCCACCTGTGATTGTGGTCAGACATGAGCTGGTTAGTCTGCAGATAACTTCATCTCTCTGACAGATCAGGTTTGAATGGGAAACGTGTTACTGAACACTAAAATAACTCGGCTGGAAATAAGTGGCTGCTCAAGTCCTTCATTCTGCTTCACTGAGTCGCAGTCACAGTGTTGAGAAATCGACTTTAATCCTTTTTTTCTCTTTTCACACATTCAGCTCAGAGAAGGAAATCTGGAACCTGAACTTTTAAGTCGGGTCAAGCAGGTTTACAGGACAAATGTTGGTTTTATTTAGGATTTAAAAGCTGTAAATGAACATAAATTAATGCTTGCAACACACTATAAAAGAGCAGTAAACAGGAATAAAGACATTTAAATTCATTAATGTTTGTTAATAATTCCTCATATGAAGCATTGATTACTGTTGGTGAATAAACATTTTCTAATTTATCCTTATCTTAAAATCGAAATTATATATTTTACCTTGAGTTTATTTATTTTTTATTACAAACTACTACTACTAACTCTCCCACTGACCAGTTGTGTGATTTTATTCTGAAAATCTTGGCAAACCAATGAAAGTGGCGGGTGAAGTGCAACTTTCTGATGTTTGTTACCTTTCTCAAAGTCCTTGAGTGTCTCTTCTTGAAAGTCCTTGAACAGATCTTGCCTGAATCTCTTCTCCAAACCGTAACTGTAATATCTGAAGAGACACTCCAGTCCGTACCTGCAGGGAGGAGACAAATATTTACCTGCACTCTGACCATGGAGGTGAGTAAACAAATCTTTCTGTGAGACACAAGTGTGTTGACACAGAGAGGATGCTTTGTGATGTAACTGCTGCATTTGAAGTCGTCTGTAGCGCAGCAGCCATTTTCCCACACGTGCCTTTAACAATAAAAGCCTTGTGCCACAGGTTATTATGGCTTTAATGTAGCCATCAGAGGAACCAGACGGGCGAGTCGACCCGTTTAATTAAGCTGCTGCATAAACAGCTGATGGGGTTGTGACACTGTCAGAGCTCACACGCTTTCAACTCCCACTTCAACCAGTTCAGCTAATCAGACAAGAATGTGTCTGTGTTTGTGGGTTTGGCAGGTGAGTGAGAAAAGCCTCTGGCAGGTACGCAACAATGTTACAGCGAGGAAGCCGCCGCCCTTCTGCTGTCAAATAACGATGGTCAAACACTGCAGGCATGCGCTGAGCGATCAGCCCAGCAGGTAGTCCGGTTTACACAGAGAGGAAGGTGGAATCTTCTGGAAATTATGCATTTGTTAAGAGCTAGCAGGTGAAAACCAGAAAACCTCTAGACCTAAAAACTATCTCTGCACTTCATTGTTCACATGAACCTCATGCAGACCTTCAGAGCCCCACCTAAAAAAAACATAAGGTGTGGCTCTTTTGGAGTGACTATTGTCTCCAGGGATCATTTTCAACACATTTTGACTTGTTTACATTTTAAAGTGACACATTATGCATTTTCTGTTCGAGGCACAGACAAAGGTTTACACTATAGCAACAACACTGAGAGCAACATTATGCAACTTTAACTCAGATTCCAAAGAAGTTAAGATGCTGTGTAAAACAATCACAGAATGGATCGAATAAAAACATAGTTGTTCATGTGGTTAATATTAGTTGCTAATTTATAAGCCAAATGCCAAAGAAGGTAGGTTTAGGGATAAGGGATAGGTTAGGACAAGACCAAAAGAAGAAGAAAAATAACTGTGAGGCCAAAATGCATGTATGAGGCTTCACTTGAACGCTCACATCTTCTTGTTTCTGCAGTCGTTTAGCTTGTGGCTCCGACACAACTAAAATATATACTATCTCAGTAAAATGTAAAAAGGTTAACCAGATAGATCGGTGGGTTTCAATGGTGTGACAGCTGTTTATATTATCGACAGCACTTTATAAGTCATTCTAAAATGGCTGAACACCGAATCCAGAACAAACGTATGTTCTGCCAGAAACATTTAAACTCCTGAAGTCCTCCTCACCTGTAGTTTTCTTTGGCGTCTTCCAGCGCGCGCAATTTGAACTCTTCATACATTTTCCTGTTGAAGTTGTCTCTCAAGAAGAAGGACCAGAACCTGAACAGAGTGTTCATCTCCTGAGACTGGCCGATCCCCAACCGTTTCCTCTCTGACAAAAAAATGATCGGAGAGCACAAAAGTCACCAGAGAGCACGAAAACAAGCTGTGTTTGAAATAACCAGGTGTGTAACACTTGTACGGTCTACATAAATCCAATATTTGTTCTGAAAGTGAGTATTTGCATTTTGCCTCCATACCGTTAAGGCACCGTCGGAGGTACTTGTGGTATCCCTGCTGAGTGAAGCCGTTGTCCCTCAGCAGCTCGTGGGATGGATGCCAGAATTTGGGCAGAGACTGCGGGGTGCAGCCGTAACTTCCTGACAGCGGAGCTCCTTCTGACGGAGAGGCGTTGGAGCTGCTGCAGGAGGACAGAAGAGGAGACACGATGTCTGAGTGACAATTTTTAAAACTTAGATGGCTCTGCACAAAAAACATTTTGATACAATTCTACTACCGTGAATGTTATTAATTTGTTGAGTGATTCTTATCAATGTTGTATTGTTTTAAAAACTGCCGGTTTTGAGAAAAATTGTGAGCTGTGCATCTTTATAATGTAGAAAAATGTAAAGATATTTTTTTCTGTTCTTGCAGAACTTCATATTAAATAACTCAAAGCAAAGATCTGTTATTAATACTATTGCCTATTAAAGCAGAGAGGTGAATAAAAGTCAAGCAGAACAGCCATTACAAAGAGGGAGAACTGGCTCTAAGAGTGAAAGAAGGAAGTCGCTGTCTGTGTTCTTCTGCTTTAGAAGTGAATCTTAAACTGAAAGCACCATCTTTACCGTTATGAAAATAAAACGAGCAGTCAGACCTGATGGAGGCCGAGCGCGGCCGGTGTTCACGGGAGTCCATCACCCAGCCAATGTGGGCTTCCTGCGGAGGGTTTGAACTGTGGCGGGTCTTCTTTTTCCTCGGCGTCTGTAACAGGAAAACAGATCAGTGTTTTAAAAAGAGAAATATACTAGAACAGGGCACAGGCTCTTGCTACAGAGTGTCCATGATAACTGGTACACTGGGATGACAGTAGAGTTAGGATTGCACTACTAATGATTTGGAGTAATTTGACCACTTTCTAGAGTTGAAAACCTTTTGGGCACTAAAAGGATTTTAGACATGGTTTATAAAATTCGAAAACAAGGCCTTTAAACTCTGTTCATCGTCAGGAAGACAGAGAGGTATTTGCAAATGTTATCTGAGAGTTTTGCAACCATGTTAACGCAGACATGCAAAACTGATAACTTGTCGGCAGCGTGTGCCTGTAGTGAAATGCAAAGACAGCGTCTCTAGTCTGGACTTTGATGTAAATATCGGCACAAACCGAAAACGTAAAATTTCAACTAGACAAAGTGAAGTGTGAAAAAAGGGCCCAAATAACAACATTTGTCATAGCAAGACAATGTAAAAACAGAATTGGATATTCACATCTCACAACCCTTGAACAAATCCTGTGACTAACACTTAGAATACACAAACAATGACCAGCTTTAAGCTTAAAATTGTGTAATTTCATGAAGATCACATTACTCTAAATGTCCCCAGTAAAATGTACATGTATACATTCAAGTTCTCTGTTCTTCTAATCAAGGTTGTAATATTTCCATAGAGTTGAAACTGCAGTTCAGAGGGTTAAAGCGGCCCAATGCTTACTTGAAACTCCTAGTTACTCAGAAAGTAATAATTTGAGGAAACCCTATGTTTTGTCTGGCCAACTGGCCATTACCAAACCTGGTTATCATCACTATTCTTCCCGTCATTAGTCTGACATGAAAGAGCAAACTCGCCTGTCCGTCGATGGTGCCGCTCTCCTTCATGACAGGGTAAAAGCGTGGCGTCTTGTTGGGGTCCTGGCGTCCAGGGGTGCGAGGCGTTCTTGGGGTCCGGGGCTGGTGAGCGACAGGGGACTCTGGGACCGTAGTCGGCAGAGAGCGGGCCAACTCTGCTCCGTTGTCCTCTGAGGCGACACATTGTTTACACGCACAGAAAACACAGAGCGGTGCAAATAGAGTTAAAGAAACAGACATTAAAACAGAGATGTTTGAGAAATACCACAGAGGTGAAAATGGTGCAGACAGGAAGCTCAGCATGTGTGGCAGCTCACCAAACCCACCTGGACTTAACAGAGGGGGGACTTCCTGGTTCGGGTCAACTGGTACTTTGGGGGCGAGAGTTTCAAACTCATCTTGAGTGATAACGTTCAGTTTCTTGAAGTTTTCCACTTCCTGCTGGGGAACAACATGAACAAGTTAAAAACCTTTAAATACACACATTTTAAATTAACTAATTTCCTTTTTTTTAATCATTTCAATTGCAGACTAAAATAAATATTTCTATTGTACAAATCTATTGTTTTCTGTTGTAAAAAAAAAAAAAACAGTTTAAATTAAGTCTACACAATATACCTAGGCTTTACTAAAAAAAAAAAAAAAAAAGAGAGAAATTATAATTGAGTACCACTGAAAATGCAATTAATATCCTCATCTTATTCCTTCTCTATTGCAAATGCCCCCTGTTTAAATGTATCTTTATTAATTTATATTCATTATTATGATTATTATAATTTGTTATAACCTAATTGTTTTATGGCGTGATAAGTCAAGGAATGTTGTATTCTCAAAAAAAAATTAACATAATAAAAAACATAAAAAATATTCATTGCTAAGTTTAAAAAAAATATTTATCATTTTAATGTTTTTAATCATATAATTTCTTCAGCATTGAATAAACCTCTTTGTAAAGGTGCTTCAGTTAATTAGTTATCTTCTATCTTTTCTTTGATATCATCCAGTGGAGAAAAATAAAAATAGATGATGTCATTTGAGACTAACAGATAAAAGAAACTGGTGATGAAGTTACATAAGAGAAAGCAATACTGTATTTTCATTGAGAGGAGGATTAAAAAGAAAAACAAAAGCAAAACATGATTTTTCTTTATGATTTTATAGTTTCTCTTATGTTAAATTAAGTAACTTGAAGCAAACAGAAACAAAATAGATGTTACTGGTGATGTATATTTAGTTTATTCCTGTGCATTATTTCAACTTACACTAACACTAACAGCGTGAGTATTGCTACAATGCTCTCAGGCACGACTGTATAATATTCAAACCTCTCAGGCCGGATTACATGCCGTTTAAACTGATAACATTGCAACATGGTGGTAAAAATATGTGATATGCCAGCGGCTGCAGCCATGTACAGCTTGTGTGACACACAGCAGATGTGCAACGTACTTTGAACTTTACACGTCAGCTTCGAAAAAAATCCCTGGTGACCTTCATAAGTGTGTGTGTGTGTGTTCAGGCGTGACATTTCCCACATGTGGCGACATCAGTGACGACCTTTGAGCCAGTGAATGAGCTGACAGACAAATTTCTTTCATCCATTCCCCTCAAACACTTTAGCACAATCTACTTTTTTTTAAAAATTATTAATGATATTTACTTTTGCCTAATGTGCAGTTTTAGAGCATTTCAAAACTTGATGAATTTCATCTTTAGGGGGAAACTTTGAAGTTTTATCTTCAGTTTCATTTGTGTAAATGCTTTTTTGTAAAAAAAAAAAAAAAAAAAAAATGTGTCTTTTTTTTAGTTAGAAGCAACATTTATTTCCTACATTTATTTTTGTGAATGTTTTACCACAGACAAAGTATTTGCAATCACTATAAAAGTAAAAATTTGTTGGGGCTCAGCGGGTTAAGTACTAATGCAGGAATGTGTCTGTCATTGCATTTGGGTCATAAAGAAATACAATGTAATATCATAACTGTAGAGTGTATGCTAATCCTGAACCATAAAGTATTGCTAAATAATTATGTGATAAAAAAGGATTGCATAACGGTGTGTAACCTATAGACTGCATTTCTGCAGACAAGGCAGCTTCTCTAGAAAGCAGGTCACTTGGTTCTGGAAGCAGCTGTGTGACACACATGTCGTCCGGAGGTTGGTACAGTGGGCGATAAATAGTACTTTATTTTTGTCCCCCTCTGCAGCGTGAGGTTTAACAGCTCTGTCACAAAGTCTTTATGTCAAAGTGTTCAGAGCGCCAGCAGGGCTGAGCTTTAATGAGCTGTCTGAATCTTAAAAACTGCAGAGGGGGACACCAAAAAAGTTTGGTTTTTACCAACTCCTTAGCATTTTGACAGCCCTTTTTCCAGACTTCATTCCTCCAGAGGCTGGAAGTGGGCTCAGTTTTAAAACTACACTGTAAAACATGACCTGACCTATTGGATAATCAGAGCCTCATGAAACTTTACAACCACAAACTGGAGACCTACAGCATTCAGAGGATGGAAGCCTTTCAAACCTAGATAGACATAAGTGGGCTTCTAAGCAGTTCACGGAAAAGACGATTGAGAAGATTAATAATTATAAAATACAAAAAACTTTAAAATGTCAAACATTTTTTGGAATTAATCTCAGCATGGATTTTCCTTTGGTTTCCTACATGTTTAATTTAGATATTTTGAAGGGTTTGTTTTTGACAATTTTCATCAACATTTGAGTACAAGTAGTGGTGCAATTTAACACTAAATTTGCAACAACTTATGGACATAATTGAGCATGATCCAAGTTAAATAATTATATCAACACTGTAACATTCTAAACCCTTACACACTTAAATGATATTAAATAACTGATTCATTTTTAAATATTAGATTTTTGTGTGAGTAAAATAAGGTTACTGTAACATAAGAGAGGGTCTCAACATGTATTTGTAGCACCCTGGTTTCGTTTACTTTTCCCCTATTAACTGTGGCCAGAGTGACCCTACCAACCTACTGAGAGTTTTAAAAAAAGAAGTGAGTGGTTAACAGCATGGCAGCTGATTCAATAACAGGAAGTGAATCATGTTTTGCCAAAGCCAAACAGCAATCCACTCCACTAACTGTTGGACAACAACTTTAAAAACCAGCTCCAATTTTATCTCAGGTACTCATTCCTCTTTAAAAAAAATAAATAAAAAATACACACTACATTAAAATGTACATGTTTGGATTTAGTTGTCGGCACTTTCTCACTTCATGCTGCTCATTCACCCAGTAAAGATTTTAATAATACTGGTTGTATTCAAAGACACGGGGAAAATGATTCTGTCAGTCGTACAATCAAACAACTGAATAAAAAGCAGTGTGATCAGGACAAAAAATTAATTAGCATCTTGATTATAGGGACATACATTAGCATAATGTCAAACCATACCAAAGATGGAGGTTTTATTATTACTTTATTTATTCAGCTCTATAAACAGTACTGCAAAAATAACTGAATGAATTTTAATGTTATAATGACATATATATTTTGTTGTTTTTAATCTGCTGTTTGTTCTGTATATTGCACGACAGTATAAACACAGTTTATTACATGAAGGTTATGGGAATTTACGGGGTAAAAGTGCAGGTGAAGAAAAAAATCTACTTTTAAGGACTACAGATCAAATTTCGGAAGCCTTTGACCCATCATTAAAGAAAGTATCCGCATGTTTTTCTTACCTTGCTGATCTCGACCTGTTCCGTTTCTTTCCACAGGTCCTGCTCGTAGTAAAACAATCCGTCGTTGATGGCTTTGGCGAGGTCAGTGGTGAGCTTTGCCCGAGACTCGTGGTTGCCCGTGCGGTCGCCACCAGGGTGCTTCCGGAGATAAGGAGGGGTCTGGGTGACGATGAGGATCTTGTTGACGTCCTGGTCGTCCAGCTCATAGTCTGAGTCGTCTTCGTCTGACCAGTCGGTGAACTTGTTCTTTCTGGGCGCCAGCTGCTCCATTTCTTCATCAAACAGGAAGTCGAGCTCCTCCTGGTCAGGCAAGGCTTGCGGAGGAGCCTGCTGGCTGCATGGAGAGGTCTTGCTGCGATCCTAGATGACACAGTGAGGGATACAGTGATGAATGAGGACAAGAAGAGCATGAAAACAACAGGATGGGATCGTGAATTAGTGTTTAAAGGTTCGACAGGATGTTGTCTAAAATGCATTTGTGCTTACGGCATCCATAGTTGCGTTATGCTATGTCAATAACAGCCCTATAGCAGCAGTTTTTGCAAATAAAACCTTCTAAACAATAAACAAATAAATCAAACATATCCAAATAGGATTAGACTCAAAAGTTTTTCCAAGACGTTAGTTAGTATATAACTCTATTTGCAGTGTATGTAAACACTAAATAACATGACTAGATCAGGTGATACAGAAATAGAGCGTTCAGAATAGTTTAATTATAAGGTTTTGCTCACAGCGTTATTTAACACTTTGGCCATGTTTAATATGAAGGACAAAACTTAACATGTGACAGAAAAGATGGAGAAGTAAATTATGTCCACTTTGACAACATTTAATGATATCAAGTTTAGAAAAATATTATTTTGTTAAATAACCATTTAATTTTGTTTTATTGTTATGTTGGAATGAACAGTATATTTTTGGTTAACATTAACATATTTAAAGCAATGTCTAGTTATGTGGCATAAATATGCTAAATGCATTATAATAAAACCAAAACACTGCAATCAAACTATCAAAACTACTTCTAGGGTAAAAAAAAATGACAAGTGCTCAATTAAGGGCCAGAATAAAAAATGGTTAATTTTTCAAAACAAGAATTAATATTATGTTAGGAAATGGTCAAATGTCATACTTTGGAGAGTCTTTGTCCTTTAGTGTGACTTTGTACTTCACAAGACCCAAACATGATTTTCTAGGAATGGATGGTTAAAAATAAGATGAGACACAAGGGTCAAAAACAAATACCATGGAGG
>JAOWBC010000248.1:2159338-2181766 GCA_028566105.1 Hypoplectrus providencianus
TTTTAATGGAGGTGCATAACCTACATACTTCAGTGAAAAAGAAGACACAGTCAGTAAAAAGTGACAGGAGGAGAAAAACTCTGAACTGCTTGGGGGTTCAAGGGCTAAACCACTAACTCTGCCTGTTTTACTTAAAGACAATCTTTAAACATTCTCCCTGGCAACTATAGAAATACCCACATGGTGTAAAAAGTATCCCTGTTGCAAAATCAACATTGAACAACACTTTGTCACTTACTTTTTGTTCCATTTTAAGATAAAAAAAAAAAAAAAGGAACTCAGGAAGCTTTAAAAAAAAAAAAAAAAAAAGCAGAAAGCAAAGAGCAGTTACCTTGCTGGATTTTCTCGTTCTTGGTTTGCTGGCACGGACGACTTTCAGAGCGTTTTGTTGATCTGCAGACACAGAATCAATAAGGGAAAATGACATCATACTTGAAAGGACAAAGTGTTTTTTTTGTTGTTGTTATATCCCTTTTTCGACACCTATAATTTAACAACCCCAGCGAGCTGCCCAAGTTGCTAGCCTGGAAGATTGCTCAACACTGGAGTTAAGGAGAGTAATCTACTCTTGCATGCTCTGCTGTGCAGCATCAGGGAATTTCTGTCAGTACATAATGAATAAATACCCTCCCCTACCCCCAGGGAGTGAGCGACTGAACTAGTTGAGGGTGTTTTGTGTACAGCCAGCAGCGGTATGCGGCCGCGTCTCCGCAGGCAGCTGCGTGCTGGGAGTGGCCCGCCGCAGCCTGACAGTGCCTATCGCTCTGCAGAGGATGGTCGGATTGATAAGAGACGCAGGGCCGAGGCTTCGACATGAATGGGTGTATGCTCACTGAAGCCTGAAGACATCCACCCCTCGGAGTTGGTTGTACAGTAACACTTGTAAAATGATGCCTGTGCTCTCGTCAGAGTCGAATATAGCTCCCCCTGGACTCTCCAAGCCCTGACACACATTCACAACTCGAACTCAGTCTGACTTTTAACAAAGCTGCAGTTTTATTTCTGCCAAACAAGTGTCAGCCACAATTATGATTCAGAAGTCTCATCAATACATACACTGAAGTGTGAAATGAGACAGCTTGTACCTATTGACATTTAAACTGGCACTGGAATGATTAATAAGATAGCTGATCACTTAATCAAATTTGGATATTTGGAGTCAGTTGTTAAATGGCCACTTCAACATTTTAGTATTAAACTTTTAAAAAGTTCAAAGGGCATATAAAAAGCAGAAAAAAAACATTATTTCAAATTAAAGCAGCAAAGCCATAAAATATTTAGAATATATAGATTTCAAATCAGATATGGTATTTCCCATAATGTAACAATCCATCTTCCATTACACCCCATTTGCCATTAAAACATAAACACTTTTTTGATGCAGACTTTTGCGTTTTCAATTTAAAGTCAAGTTGAAACCAAGATAAAGCAGATGACATCACTGTGGCAAAGTGTAGTAGTACAGCAGTAAAACTAGTCCTTGTCACAAATAATTTTCATATGTAAAATTGGTAAATTTGTCATTTTTGAAGTCTGTGGTGCATGAAGCAAAGCATCTTAGACAATCAGGGTGAGATAATTTCCAGTAAGCATCTTAAGTGTGTGAATTTCGTGCTATCCTTATCTGTATTAAACTGACTTTCAGAATTCAGACATCTGATGCCATCACATTGTTCAGGTAGACTTTTTTTATACTATAAAACTTTTCCACCACTGTACATTTCAAAATGTCATTTTTTCAGTAAGAAAGTTGGATTCTGGGCACATTTCATGGCTATTCTTCCCATTGATGAAAACATGCCTCATAAAAAAACAATTATATTAATCTAGAGCGAAGATAATCATTAGTTTACAGCTTTAACCTAAATTAACTCACACCTGTCCAGCCACCTTGTTCACATACTTTCACTGGTGACAGTAGAGAGCAGGACGCTGGTGGGAGGAACTGCAGGCAGGCAGGCCATTGGACATGCAAAACGTGTCTTTATAGCAGCAGCAGTTAGCCTGGCTGTCTTAGCTTTCTTACAACGAGACAGCACCAACATGAGCCTGAATCTGGGCTCAGGTTGTTGTCTCTCATGTGCTGCAATCACCTAACATTAGCCAACTCATTCACTAGCATTTCCCAAAAGAGAAGTAAAACAGCGTGAGAGCTAGCTGGGGGCAGCTAAGTTGCAGGCAAAAAGAAGTAGCAGTTGTCAGCAATCAACACGTGGTGCTCCGCAGCAATCCGAGCACAGGAGGGGGGGATGGGGGCAAATATGCCACCATCAACACCTCTTGACATTCAAGCTTAAACATTTCATTTTTAAAAAAGCCCAAATAAGGTATGAGAAAGATTAAAGGGAATTTCAGTGCAGTGAAGCTGTCAAAATGCTGCAACAACGTGCTCACACTGCTGCTGCTACTTGTTGAGGTGTTACCATATTGTCACAATCATGTAGTGTATATTTAAATCCAACGCACCTTTTTCTTGTGAGTTGATGCTGTTACTCGGCACCCTGCCCGTGGTCCTCTTAGTCCACGGGTTGACTTTCGGCGGAGGAGCTTCCACAACTTTCCTCTTCACCGCCTCGACAGCCGAGTCAGCGTTGCTGCTTTGGTCATTTTCTTTATCGTTTTCTTTGCATTTCTTGTGCGTGTCCGTCGGACTCTTTGAAGCCTCGTCTGCTGGCTGTTTTTCCGAGCCCCTCTGCGGCTTCTCCTCTGGCTCTGGAGCCCCCTCGGACTTGTTTTGGTTCTTCTCCTCCGCTCCGCAGGAGCTGCTGCTGGCCGCTGTCAAACCCAAGCCAACCTGACTGCACTCAACCTCTGTGGACATCCTGCTAGTTTCCTAACAGCGCACAGTGTTAAATCCAGTGTGAATATTTGGTCCTTGCTCTCTTATCCCAGAGAAAAGTCGTGAAAAGCTCAGGGGGAGACCACATCCACAACTTGGGGTAAACAACTTTTTTGGGCTGGACCTCGCTAGCCAAAGCTAGCCAAGTAGCACCCGAAGCTAATTGCTAGCTAGCTAGCGACCATGCAGAAGTCAGCGAGCTGAATGTTGTTGTTTTCCGCTCAGATCGACCGTTTCACATCAACAAGTAGTTACCTCAGAGTCTGTAGTCAGCCACCATGTAAACGATTCACACTGGGTTTGTTCTCCCGCGAGTTTTTCTGTAACTTTTTCTAAAAAAACAAACTACCACAGCGACCTCCTCGCTGTCTGTCTCTGGTTTCAGCTCCACGCTACCAGCAGCTAACGTTCGGAGCTCGTGCAGCCAGCTGCTGCCTGCCTGTAAACAGTGACTCTACTGCCCCCGGCGGCCACAGCGAGGTACTACAGCACACGGACATTTAAAACAGTCATACAGTCACACATGTGCAAAGAGGAGTGCAAAGGAGACTTTCACTTTAGCAAAGCTCAAAGATGAGAGGCGTCTGTCAGCAGTCATGGATATCTTTGTTACACTACCACTATGGGAGACCTTTTCCGCCAGGAAAAAAAAAGAAAAATTAATGATAATAAATATATAAAGAGAGCTCCACTATTTAATGGAAATTCAAGATCCTGCTAGTCAATATGTAACTTTGTCAAAATAATGTCAAAAATTTGCATAAAATTGAAATACTCAAATAATGTACACGTAACTAACCCAATAACTTGACTAAATATAGTTACCAAGCTACCATGTTACTTTCCACTACCAATGTTAAATTATGACTCAAAAATCAAGAGAGAAGAGTAAACAGCTTATCTCGAATATTAATTTACTGAGTGATCAACAGTTATATTTCAGTTTGGCAATTTGCAAATCAGACTGCAGGATATTCAAATGATGGGCTTTATCACAGGGCTGTTTTCTCCCAGTGCTAACAGACACACAACAACATTTCAAAGATGTAATAGGACACAATCAGTGGTTAATATATGTCTGTTTGCATTCAGTAACGTGACAGTGTCTGTTGATGGTGACTGTATATGCACTGAAAGTTAAGTGCAAGAGTTTGTGTGCTAGTATACAAATATTTACAGTATGTAAGTATACATGTGCGACAACCGGATCCATCTTATCCACTGTTGTTCAAGTCACTATCTGCATAAGGATACTGGTGCCAAATAATCAAACCACAAAAAAATCAGAACAATAATAAAGCAGGCTAACAGGAACACTCAGTAATTCAGTAAAGTCAATAAACACTAAAGTACAAAGTTATAATTCAACTTTTTCATTTGGCAACCACGATGAAGTGTGTATGTTTTGCTTGGTTGAAATATTAAGCCAAATATTGAGTCATTTTTTATTGAATGTTTAAGTGAATGTCAAAAAGAACGAAATTCACCATATTAAGTCAGTAATATGCAATGTATGACTAGAGGATTTGCATAAATACCTTCAAATATTAAAACCTTTCTCTCAAAGCAAGTCAGAGTTCCCTGTGTGTTTCTATTTTTAGGATCAGCAGCTCCAGTGGGAATCAAACCCTTAAAACCAGGTGCTGTTTGTGCTTTTTTCCACCTGCTGTGCTACAGATAGTTAAACACAAAGAGCAGAGATGTCAGCGCCACGGAAAAATGTCTCAGCGTCGGTGCAGATGACTCGACCTGGGGTCTGGTATAGATGTAAGGATGCTCCTGGAGAAAATGTAAGAAAAAATAGGTTATAGGAATTTTTATTTGCAAACACAAAAATGGAAATCTTCAATATGTCTTGTTAACAAGTCTTGTTGTACCTTTGATGGGCAGATGAGCTTTATTGGTTCTGAAAATGCGTTTATCATCTCTTTCCCTCCTTCAGGCTGGAACTGAGGAAAAATTTTGGTCAATTTTGAAGGTAAATAAACTGTATGTACATGTAAACAATCTGTGATGATTGTCATAGTTTGGATTCAGTTAGATAATGTAATTTAGTGCACAAATACATTGGTTTTTTTATTAAAAAATAAATAAATAAAGTCACATTTTATTAAAACTATTGATACAGTATAAAAAGGTTTCTATAGCAGGATCATAAAATAGAATAGATCTGTAAAAGAATAAAAAAAATAAATGTGGATATACAAAAAGAAATTAAAATAGAATTCGTAAATAAATCTGTGGATTTAGAAATAGAATGGAGATAGAAATAAACACACAAAAGACTAAATAAAAAACAAAGAAATGTGGAAATATAAAGACAAACAACAAATGTAAAAGAATAATTATGTACATTTCATTCCCATACCTATTTATTCATTTATTTCTGTATATACTAGCTGATCAAAGCAATTGGAAAATATATAATAATAAGGAAATACATAGGGATGAAAAATGTTCTTTAATACAAAGAAAAACTAAATATTCAATAAAGATATGCTTAAAAATATCTACCAAAAATTAATTTACTAATATATGAAAATTGTTATCAGTATTCCTTTATATTTTGTACCCTATTCCCATAATTCTGTTTTTTTAATGTATTTTTTTACATTTCCATATTTTTGCTGATTTATTCTCTTACTTATTTAATTTAACATTCTTTAAAATGTACTTCTTTTTTTTCTCTTCACATTATTTCCTTATTCTTTTACAGAATTTTTTTTTATTTTTTATTGGCAGTCCTGTATCTTCACACAAGTGACCCTAGATTAAATTGAAAAGACTGAATCTTATGTAAACCAAACATTTAGATAATCAAAATCCTATTTATTAACCGTTATTGACACATAACAAAACTTAAATATATAAATTCACCATGTTATTCCACAATCCCTTTGCCAACTCCTCATGTCCCTTCACAGTGAAATGGAAACAATCTGCTGTGAAAAAGCTCAAGTCAATCGTCCCGTCCTGAAATACAAAAACAAGATAAATTATTATTATTATTAGTGAAAATACACATGAATGACATACAATCCTGATTCCAGAAAAGTTTGGACACAGTCCCAATAAAATATTTTCAAAAAACCAGAATGCATCAAATTCAGAATGACTTAATATATTCACATTATTTACTTTGTTCAGAGCAACCAGACTCCATTAGCAAAAACAGTCATTTTACTGAGCAGAACATGGGAGCTGCTGGTCTCCCCCTGCCTCCATCTGTTAGCTTGTTTGTGTTGTTCTGTGACTTCAGTGAATCTAAACTAATTCACATCACAGTCACACAATAACAAACTAACAATTAAGGCAGCTGTCTAAACGACTCCCCTTTTCTGGAGAGTAAAATGTCTGTTCATTTCAGTGGATTCTGGTGGCTTTGATGAGAGTACTGTCAAACAGCAAGTCAAGGCAAAGTAATACACAATGTCTGGGAAAGTACCTCATACAACCTCACTTTAAAAATCCAAATGATGTGTCCAAAGTGTTTGAAAGACTTACAGGAAGTCTTGGTGGCTCTGCCTTCTCTAAATACGGCTGCAGAACAACAGCAAAGTCCTTCTTGAAGAAACGATCACTGTGAAGAAGTTTCTTTAATCTCCGCTATGAACAAGGGACATTAAAGTCACGTCAAAGACAGAAACCAGTGGTATTTATGTTACAGGTAGAACGTTGACTTGACATTTGCACACATAAATGTCACGCAATCACTCACCTGGAATTCATAGTTTATCTCAACAAGCTCCAACAGCTCAGTGGAGTTTTCTTCAGGTAGAACGAGGCACGAGCAGAAGCTCCTGTGAGCAGATTATCACACGACTGGATTATCAGGATTATCAGATCAATGAAGACTTGTAATCCTCAGATTTGGACGCTGATATAAGAATGTGAAATATGAAACCCTTATATGGTGCCTGTACCTCATTTAGAAGCATATCAGAAGAATTTCGTGAAGAGATTTGGGGATTTCAGAAAATAGGAAGAGTCTTCTATCTTTTTTAATGGGTAATCAATATCTTTTAAAATAATAATAGTAAATATTATTTAAATTGCGTGTTTCATGCTGGAAATGTAGTTAAATGTGCTATAGAATGAAAAATAAAAATGCTACTCATCAAAACAAGGGAAAATAGATAATAAAAACTCAACAATTTTATTGGAATATTTTGATATTTCGGATTATTATTATTTTCATGTTATATATAATCCCTCTTAATGGGTATATATAATGTCCTAATATTTTTCATTCAAGACATGTAGCTCAAAGCTATACAATATAAAATATAATATCTACACGTTAAATAAACAAAACAAAAACTCAAGAATGAATAATTATTATTGTAACATTACGTATTCTGAAAAAATACCAAACAAATATGTATTTTTTTTTTATTGATTGTTTTTATCAAAATTTCTTCTAATTTGTTCCTTATTCCAGAACTTGAGTAAGTGTATTGAGTTGACTAGTTGCTGATGAACACCTTTGGATATTATTTTTTAAATTTGTCGTTGATAGTTAGAATTCTTGAGGAGTTCAGATTAGGAGGTAATAAAATGCAGAGGTTACTTTTGCAGCTGACAGCCCAGGGTTGGCTTCTGAACTTCTCTGAGAGGCTTCATGGGGAGAATCTGCACCACGTTCACGATCGTTCTGGGGATCTGAAAGCAAAAGATCACACTCATTCCCTGAAATCACGTCTAACTGAGGAGTGTGATTTTAAATGTCCCTGCAAGCCGTCTCTGTCACACTTCATTGTTTCTGTTTCATATTGGAGGAAAGGACAAACTGTTCCCCAGAAACAAAACAAAAAAAAAGGGGGGGGGGGGGGTCTAAATATGAAGAAACTGTTGATTCAACATTTGCACAGATAAAGATGCATGCAGAAAGACACGGTGAATGAAAGGCTCCAGAACACATTCATAGCTTAGGCAACACTTCTCATATGCAGTTTAAAATCTTGAGAAACTGTCTGAATGAATAGTTTCTCAGTTTGGTAAGAATCCCTTTTTTCTATTTTTAGCACCATGAGGACGGTGTTGGTCCAGACTGAAATCTCTCTATGTGGTATTTCAGGGCATTATTAGATAACTGAAGGCGGGGAAATGACTGGAACAAATAGGAGAGATATGATGAGGAAATCTGTCTGATGAGAATATCAGCATTTAATGGCAGTTTAATAGTCTAATTTTAGCACTGATCGATGGTGGGAGGTTGTTTAGTATTGTGATTCATGCACTTAAATAAGCTCCAATGAACTTTCAACTGGTTATGAAACATTTTAAAACTGATATCTTTGATTTTTTTTTTTTAACATCCTTTATATATAATCTCTGCTCTTGTTTTGAGGTTTTTCTATCTCACCTCATTCATCATCAGGTCTAGAGCTTCTGTCATGTGGTGAACAAAGCTGTCAGGGGAGAAAAGAGTCTGCGGGAAGAGAAGTGGATAAAGACGAGTTACAGTCTGATGTTATTATTTCTCCCTTTTTAATCTGTACAATGTTTCAGGAATGTTATTTTTCATTTATCATATATTCTTTATACATTCCACTGTTACCAAATAGCTGGACTAGTTTTTTGTCCCCAGTGATCCCCAGTCACATAACTATCCTTCCTGTTGAGGAAATTCATTTCTGACCACACCTGTCTGTGATGCACCTGAGTATGCAATTGTTATTATTTGTAAAATAAATAACAATTAAATAAGAAATACACATTTCTCAAGAATGACATTTCTCACTTTGTCTTTACAGTAATCACAGATGTCATTCATGCCGATCAGCATCGTCACCACCTTCCAGTCTTCTGCGAAGTTCAGACCCTGAAACCAGAAGAGTCACGAATGAATGTTCCACAAAAAAAAAAAGAAAATTCAGATTATTCATCAGCTAATACTCAGAGTGAAGGAGGAAGCTGAGACTTACTGGATAAGACTTGAACGTATCGATCATATGTCTTATCTGATCTGAGACGTTTCTGTAGAGGAACACAGACATACACACACACACACACACACTTGAGTCACCAGTAACATTGGCATCAATAAAACATTATCACATCATTTATAGCTGTAATTATACCGATCTTTGAACTTAAAGTAAATTGTTAAGAGGACACTCAGAGTGTGTTCAGTGAAGTTTCTAACTTTTGTATTAGGAAATGTTTTATTTAATATCCCTTATTTTATTTATGCTTAATCATATTATTAGGCCTGACCAATCTCAGTAAATTGATTGAATGATGTCACGATAAGAGCTGATTTTTTTCTAGAGCACTTAATTTATTTTAGCTACTATTTAGCTGTTTGTTTATTATAAATAATTCTATTATTTTTTATCATTATTAATTATATATTTTTCTCTCTCTTTTATGCCTTTTGGTGTCTATTGTAAAGCACTATGGATGGCTTGATGCTGTACTTTCAAAATAAACTGCCTTGCCTTAGCAAACCTAGATTTCTACACTTAATGAAGCTTTTGCATGATTATGTTTGGAAAAAGATTTTACAGATCTATCAATTAAATCAACCAATCAAATTAATTACTCCACAAAGTAAGTCAACGTAGAATCGTAGAGTCTCTTCTTGAACAGCTTCAAGGCCATTATTTCACAACAACCTCCAGATTTTTTTTTTACCAAATATTTGAACACAAAGTTGAGGTTCAAAATATCGACACAAGGAAAAAGAAGAAACCGACATTGAGTCAACAGAAAATTCTAATTCCAGTCCAGATATAATGTAAGACATATGTGAGTCTTACAGTGTGTTGTGGCCGGTGACGGCGAAGTTGAAACCGGTCTCATTGACAGTCGTTGGTACACCATTGAAAGTCCAGGTCGGTGCTGGGCCAAGCAGTTTGGGATTAAAGAGTTTAAAAATATCTGGACAAGAAGACAATCAAACGTTTAGGAAAGGAGGCTGTGGTTGTACCAGCCGGTATCTGATATTTACCAAACAAAAATGCCAAATATAGATTAGGGCTGTGTATTATGAGAAAATATGTCATCAATAAATTGCTTTTTGAATAAATTTAAAAAAAAGAGAAAAAAAGCAAATTTTATTTTTAGCAAAACTTATTTTATTTACTTATCAAGGGCAGAACTGCATGTTTTCAGAAAGGGGTTGTTAAATAAAGCTGAGTTAAGTTAAAGTAGCAGTAGTTTTATGATTGGAACAAGATTTTTCCTGTTTACTGTCTTACTTGCCAGCGTGATGACATTTTGAAAAGTTCCAAATCCTCCAATGCTGAAAAGAGACACAGTTTGTAGTGGATGGACAAATAAATCCTCATATCAACATTTATAATACCAAGATAAGATATGTTAAATTAGACAAATAAATGTTATTAAAACAAGCTTTTACAACCATCTGTGGTTGCATAAGTAACATAAAAAAAGAAGATTATTTTAAGTGGAGTTTTGAATTAAAGTTGTTGCGCTTCTTTACCTCCAAGACACATGACGAAATTCAAAAGGTATTGATACAATCGTTGAACCGTTCGCACCGATTGCTGTCTGCAATAAAATCACATACACACAATGGACATTTTTATAATCTTCTTATTCTGATCATTTTTGGTGGTTTCCACCATCTGCTGCAGTGGTTTCGAACAGTGCATTTCCATGATTTCCATGCCATAACAAGCTCGTAGAGTTCCCATTAAAATTAGAAAAGATAAAGACATGGGTAAATATTAATATTTCAACTCCACTCACAGTTAAAGAGTCTCCCAGTGCAGCGATGACTTTTACGTCTGCAGCTTTGACAAATTCAACTGGAAGAGAAGAAAGACAGGGAAACAGTCAGTGAAAGGACAAACAAATGAGTACATTATTATAGACACATTCACAATTAGTTCTTCTGGCAGAATATCTGAATTAATTCATTCAACTTTCTTAATGTCAAAGATGACATGTTTTTTAAAAAAAAAATATATATATATATATTCAACCTGCTTACACACCTGTCAATGGCTCCTTCCTGTGCTAATAAACATGTACACTCACGGCTTTAATTTACCGACTTTAATTTATATTTGTCAAAATTTGATGTATTTTATCCATTTTTATTGCTTGTTAAAGTTTTGAATAAGATAAATGATAATATATTTCATATGTCTTTTTAATGTATTTATTTTCAACATACTATTTTTGACAATATTTATTCTTCAATGGATGTTTGTATTGCTTCTTCTTGCTTACTGCTTTTTATTAAATTTAATTTTATATATTTTGTGTATCAATTTTGTTGACACTCTTTAATGAATATTTTATTGCTTCTTAATTTTTTTCTAATTTTGTTGTATTTTATTGTAGATATTGAAGATGTCCTTTTCCTATTTAGTCTTTTAATTTTTTTATTTTTATTTTGCAATGGGGCCTCCATGTAGATATATCTAACAGTTCCACTTGTGTAAGCAAAGTGACAGGTGTATTGGTTGGCTGACATTCACCTGAGGTGGGGACGGAGGGTGATGGACTCATATCAGGGCAGTGGAACGGAGGATGCAGAGGTTTCCGAAGAAAGTCTGTTCCTAAAACAACCTGCAGGTAAAAGCAAATACACATATTCTCACTGTTAATGCACTGGGAGACTTGTTTGTTCTGAATGAAGTTCAAATGTTTACTGAGGTATAAATGAAGTGAAAACCAGAGTCTTGTTCTCATAGACATCTATACAACTGGAACTTGCCCCTGCTGGCCATTATGAAGAAAAATTTATGTTTGTTTGTTTCTCAGCAAGATTAAAGAAAGTACAGACGCGATCTTCATTAAACCTGCAGGAAGGGTGCAGCATAGGCCATGGGTCACATTTGGGAGTAGATCTAAATTATGGGGCTGAAATACATCTTTTCATCCATTGGTTTTAATCCACTTAATCCAGCAGGCTAGGTAAAGTATTCACTGAACTTCCAGCTGCTCCTGGAAGGACCATGGGGCGTTCCCAGGCCAGAAGAGACATGTAGTCTCCTGTGGCGTGTTTTGACCTGACCCCAGGGCCTCCACCAGTTGGAAGTGTGTGTAACACCTCTAATGGGACACATCCCGGAAACATCCTTACCAGCTGCCCAAACTACCTCAGCTGCCTCCTTTTTGCAGCGAAGGAGCAGCGGCTCTACTCCGAGCTCCCTCCGGCTGTCTGATCTCCTCACCCTCACCCATACAGTCCACCCTGTGGACTATTTAACAGGCAATTTTGCAGTATTCATATGTTTATTTTAATGACTAAGAACAACTGCATAAGGCTAAGATAACTATTCATAGCTTATACCATATATATATATATAAATGTGTGTGTGTTAAAGTATATAAGAATGAAGAACACAGCAGACAGAAAACAATGATTGATATTTTAAATGGAAATAATACCTGGTTGAAATTTTCATCTTCTTCCCTTAAACTGTGGCCTGCAAGAGAGAAGAAAAAAGTTTATTTCCAGATTCTGCAGGTCGACTGGTTGAAACCTTCAAAAGAGATGATAAAGCAAACTGAATACATGCAGTGCAAACAAACTTCTCACATTCTTTCATATTGATATATTGAAACACTTACCATCTACATGACCTGCAGTAAATAAACAAACAGCAAAAAGCAAACAGGCTGTCCACATGTTGTTGTCTTTGTCCCCAATATAAAACAAACAAATATGAACCAAAAAAATGAATTGTCCTGTTGTCTTGCTGCTACATAACCTTTGTAATGAATAATTATTAACCATATCTTTAACCTTTGTAGCCATCGGTGCAGCCAGAGCCTCCCAGGTAGAGTCATATACCGCAGATAATCGATTTGTAATTGCACGCAAAGTGGAAATTAAACGTCCATCTTATCTTTCATTCAAAAACAACAACATCTAATGGCAACATGACAGTCAAAGTCAAGCATTCCTGGATAGAAAATATGAACATTTCTAATAATAATAAAATAAAAGAAACGTATATATAAAAAATAAGCGTAAAAAATAAGCTTAATAAATTATATAATGAAAATAATGTGTGTGTGTGTGTGTGTGTGTGTGTGTGTGTGTGTGTGTGTGTGTGTGTGTGTGTGTGACTGATCATAAATTCAATGGATTCATTTTTTTTTCAAGGAAAAAACTATTGGGTCACTGTTGGGGTCACGCGGGGTTGACCTCAGGTGTGCATGTTTTTTTTTTTTTTCACCATCATTCTTTTTTTGAGGTAACTTCCTGGGGAAAGTAAACAAATGGACTCGGTGGCGGTTTGTGGTAAAAACATGAAAAATGTGACCGAACCGCGCGGATTAAAGCGAGTAAAATGCCTGGACAGAAGAGAAGATATAATGTACGGTTCCCTCCCGTGAGTAGAAACTGTATCTTAGTGCATTAAAGCTAATAAAATGGACACATTAAAAGAAAAACAAGCTAACGGTTAGCCGCTTCAAGTAGCATCATGGAACACCTGTTGCTTTTAGAAGCAGTCGGACATCTGTGTTGTCATCTCAAACACTACGACTATAAACCTTAGTTTTCTGTGATCCCGGAGTTAAACCCGCCATATGTACAGCACGGACAACAATTAACAATGTAAGGTAAATCCAAACGACACATATGGTAAACATGACCTGTTACTAAAAACAAAAACGTTGCACAAAATGATAAAAAATTGAAGCGTTTAAGGAAACTTAGACATTTTGAATAAAAAGACATACGTTACCCACAGAATAATCAAATACATGTCTTAGATATGAGAGTTTTTGATTTTTGAGTTTTCGTATATAACTGTTATTAAAACTGGATTTGCTGCATATTGATCTGAGCTTTCCCTTTCACTGGTATTTTGAAACTTAAACCTGTATATTTAGGCTTCGTTTCATGTTATGTAAACACATTGTTTTGAAAAAGAAAGAAATGACGAATAAAAAAACAGATTTAAGCAGCATAATTACCAAAGGGATGTGTGAATTCTGATACTTTTTATCTTTAGTAGAAACTACTGCATATTCGTCCATGCTTCTGTGTTTTATTCCTATTCCTATTCTTAGTTATTTGATTTATTTTTTTGCATTCAAAAATACTTGAACAGTGAATAAATCGTTAAACCAGATAATGATTTTTTTTTTCTAAAAATCAACTAAATTTTCAACTAATTGTAGTTGTTCCACACTATCAAATGTTTGAATATAACTTAAAACTAACAAACTCAATTAAACTTATTTAAAGGTTCAGTTTGTGTTTATACATGAGCTCTTTCAGTGTTCTATGTTCTATGTAAATCAGAGGTTTATAAGGAGCACATGAATGCAGCAGGTTACCTTCATGTATGTAAGTTCTATGGATATCTTTGAAGCATGTTTTTGTTCCCAGAGTCGCATCAAAAAGATCATGCAGAAAGATGCAGAGGTGGGAAGGATGGCGATGGCGGTGCCTGTGATCATCTGTATCCTTTTTAAGCCTGGAATTCTCAAAATGATCCTCAATGGAATTAATAAAATATTAGACATCCAATCATACATTTACCAATTTGTTAATAACTCAAATGTAAAAATGCCTTTGGAATTCACTTAGTCCATCCTGGGACATGAAACTTTCCAGTAAAGCCTAAATGGAAGTAAGCTATGAATTAAGAAAAAAATGTTTTGACGTCTGTAAAACCCCTGAACTGCAGTTGATCAGCTCGAGCGCTGGAAATGTTCCTGAAGTCTCTGCTGACCAAAATTTTTCTGATAACTAAGTCGGAGCTCAGCACAGTTGTGTCTGTTGCTCACATGTGAGTAGAAACCTGTTCCACCATCAAAAAAGTCATTACCTTAAGTACATTTTGCTGCTCATCCTTACTAGATGCACTTTGAGTAAAGTAGGATTTTTCATACATTGCTGTATTGGTACTCTTATATAAGTAAATCATACTTCTTCCACCCTGCCTGCTTTGAACCTGCCATTATCCTTTAGTAATCTACTGACTGGATATTTGTTCGTAAATCTGTCATGAAGTAGAAGTTTCAGCTGGGATGCATTCACTGCTTGTATGATAAACCAATGTGATTTATTATTAAGGTCATGATCAACGACAATCTGCTTCTGCTTTTTCAATCATCCTGCAATTTACAAAGCAGATTACTGTCCATAGATTCTGCACTCATTTTGGTCATTTATTTTAACTTCCACTGTTACATTTTTACAGACTCAACAAGTAAACTAATAGGGCTCTTCTTACTTGTGATGGTTTCTTTTAATGCACTTCAAACCCTTAACTTTATACCTCCACCATGGATGTCATTTTCTGTCTTTTTCTATTTGTCAGCAGGATTATGAAACATCTCCTAGCCCATTACATTTTGGAGAGGATCACTAGTTATTTCTCACGTTCATTAACATTTTTATAAAGGGCACCCATGCTGCATTTGTATGGTGTGGAATAATCAGAAAAATGTTGTGCAAAAATTGAAGATTCACTTTGAATGCTCCCTCATTTCTCATTGCTTGATAAAACAGGCATGAATTTTCAGTAACTGTGAAGAGGAACATGCATACATTCACACACTTGACCTCATTGCAAAATTTAAGCCTCCAAGGCCAAAAGCTGTGGCTTCAAATGAGTGGGCAATTTCTCCTCAAGATCTAATTTCTTATGTTGTGTTACTCTGTAGGAGGCAGTGTATCGAGTCAGAGAAGCTCTTCCACTTCCTCAGAGACCTGGTGGAGCGGGCCACATCTACGGCAGGCCAGAAGGACAACAGAGGCATGATGAGTATGTGGCCGCTGTACAGGTAGAGATGCAAACATGTCCGATAATAAGTTCAATTCATCAAACATTACACTATTTGTCAGGTACATATTTGTGAAGTGTTCTGTCTGATTTGTTTGTTAACATTTTTGGATGCATCAAAAAGGGGTATAACATAAAATGGCGGACCTTGCAATATCTGTATTTATTTTTGTTTTATAACTTGTGCCTTTTTACTTTAAAAATATTCTGTTTTACGTAGAAGTCGCATTGTTTTTTTAAACAAGATTTAAAAAAAAGGGGGGGGCTTAGATACAGCTTATGTAAAACCTGTTTTTTAAATGGCACATTTGCTTGAATAAACCCAGTAATGATTTAAGTTGAAGGCTTTAAGTTGTATGTTTACTCTTTGTACAAAGGCTGAATCTGTATTTCATATCATGTTTTTTTTCCAGGAGCAAACAGCATGAAATTACTGTTAAAAAATCGTCTGAAGGGGTAGAAAAGGCACCACGACGGAGTCTCGACTCACTGGACAACAACTCCAGCTCCAGTGTACGTATCCCATGACTCACATTCACACTTCACACTCACTCAAAAGTTATGTTTTTAACCTCTTACACTATGTGAATACAACAGGAACACAGACTTTGAGGATCGCCTGTGGATTTTCTTTGCTTTTCAAAAAACATTTTATTTATTAAAAGGATAGATGCTGTTTGCTCAGCGGCACTTTGGTAGGATGTGTTGGCGATTGAACGAACAAGACTAAAAGGCTATAAGTTACATTAGTGCCCCCATGAGGCTGAAATGATCATTACACTCCAGAAAACCGACAACTTTACTTGAAAAGATTTAACCTATTTTAGGAACATTTTTGTGCCATTTTATACTTTGACTCCACTCCACATGTAACAGGGGAATTGTTCTCCCCCACAGTATTACACTACAAGTAAAAGTCCTGCATTCGGTTATTATTTTACTAACGGTCCAATAATGCCAGTGAGAAGAAAGAGTATACAAGTTTATTATTATCAGGGTTTTAAGAGAGTTGTGTCTTTCTTTCAGGAGTCGGAGCTCTACATCTGCCTTTGATTGAACAACCAGAGGAAAGTTCTGTGAACTCACAGCAGCACTTCGTTTGATCATCATGGCACTTTTGTTTGTTTATTGAACTTAGCCAGTCCAGGTCAACATTAATATGGGAATATTAGCTAAGAAAAAAAGTTTTGGTTCTGTTTGGGGGAAAACATTTAAGTTACATGATATTTTAGAACTTTGGGTGCTAATATAGTTTTGTATGTTTTATTTTTGAAGTTTTGAAGGTGTCTCCCCATGTTTGGAGACAATATGAACTGAAATTTACAGTGAAGGATAATGAACTCTTATTTAATTTAAATTCCTTCAGACTTGATTTTTTTTTTGTTTTGGCATTTTGCTATAAATATGTTATGCTGTGATCAATTTATGAAAATGTTTCAACAATGAGATAATCCTTCTGTGGTTTTCCATTAACATTTTATGCACCAGCCTTTAAAACTAAATTAAGTGCTTATTGTGTGGAATAGTGGCCTTTGTGGTTTCTGTTTTTAAAGCACTTGTAAGTTAATGTTTTACAGACATCATCGTACAAACAATCAAATTGTAAATAAATAAGTTCAATTCAACTTTTGTGATTTAATTAGAAGATAAAAGCTGTGCGTACATGAGTAAATTCAGAGGCATGCAGGGGGTTTATACTTCCAGAAACTTCTCTCTTACATGTTTAAGAGTTTAATACAGCTTTGTAGACATTTAGTCAGAAATATCAGCATTGAGTTGTTTCATGGCAGGAAAGTTAAGTTTATATCTCAAAAAAAAAAAAAAGCATGGTGCAGAACAATTTTTTTTTCCAAGTTCTGTCATTTAATGTGAAGTTAAAGATGTGCCCACATAAATAAAAACAAATGAGCATCCATGGATTGGTTTATTCCAAGAAACTAATCTTTTTACATCGTGAGGGACTGAAATGATGAATAAATAGATGCAACTTTTTCTGAAAACTTTACTCAAATGTACATTTTTGAAGCCAAATACAGCAAAACCTCTCCCTTGAGTTGCTACGCTAGCTAGCTGCATATGGGATTAAAACTGTTCTCATGTTCCAACATGGAAACATTTAACGCTAACGTTCAGGACAGATGCTGAAGTCTCAATGAAAGGAAGTAAAGAATGGTGAAGTAGCTTCACAAGTTAAATTCAGATCCAGTCACCGTTCCTCTGTCTGGCAGGTTGAAATGAAACATGCATCTTCACTACAGTTACACTTGAAAAGAGTAAAATAAGTAAAAAAAAAAAAAATTCAAAGCAATATTTTTTTTTTCAAGTAAAAGAAAACCAAACATTTATTTTAACTCTTACAGTAATTACATATTTATAGAAGTGAGGGCCAATTTGCATTAGCGGTTCAATCGATTCTTCTTTGCTTTAATCAATCCATTATCCATCCAGAGTCCCAAAGGCACAGTCCATTTACGCTCCTTTGAACAACTGACCCGAATACTGACAGGGAGAAATCTAGATTTAAATATGTCGAAAATTAAAAACATCTACACAGACAGGACAGAATGGCCTCACCTCCTTGTCTCTTTCGTTAACTCGTGCTTTGAGTTTACATCTTGCGCCAGAGAGGTCGAAGAAGAAGGACAAAGAGTTTAAAAATGTCAAAACAGAGAAAAAACAGTGAACTACTTAAAACTATCTTCAGAAGAGTCGCGCTCCGTAGCCAAAAGTCTGTTTAATAGCCTCGAAGTAGTATCTCTTCCAGCCCTCTTTCGTCCGCTCCTCCTCATTGTCGGGGACGCCTCGACACTCCACCTTCAGCTCCGTCTCGCTGTTCCGGTCCAAGAAAGTCATTGTGATGGTTGCATAATGCTCTGCGGATGGTTTAACCATAAAATGTATTAGTAAATTAAAAGGTTAAATCAGCCCCAGCAGCTGACAACTCCACAAGGTGTCAGTTGTGACTAACGAATTCCTTTTTGTCCTTTCCCTAAATCTGAAAAATCATTGCCTAAAAATAATTATCCAATATATCTTATAAGGTTTTAGCAGTATACGGTTCCATGGTTTACTATGAACTTTTACAAACTATCATACCATGTAAATTTTCTTATTTATGGTTTAAAAAAAAAGGTCCAACTTCTATAAATCTCTTCTGTTTTTATCTCTTTATTAGATCATTGTAATTGATAGTAAAAAATATCAAACAGTTCAATACTATGAAACCATTTTTTATGTTGTGTCATTAAAAAGCCTTTCTGGTTGTTGCATAAAATATCTTATTTTCCCGATAAATTATATATTAATTCCTTAAATGTCTAAATATCATGAAATAGAATCTCAAACTAGGAGCAATTTGGATGTCTAACTGTATTGATGTGGGCTAGCTGTTTCTTGAACCAAGTTTGTATATTAAAAAAATAGCAAATTATTTTTATTTTTCATATACAGAAGTAATTAAGTTGGTTGTGTTGGAATTTATGAACTGACATTTGTAGTTAAAAAAATTTATTTTATGACAGCCACACAATAAAATGAAAAAATGTCTCTTTAAATGTAATATATATAGATGTATAAATCAACATACCACAGGGCCAGTTATTGTATCGCCACTTCATAATTATTTTCTCATCAGGAACCTGGAGGAGTGAGAATCATCCTTGTCAATTTATGGTAAAGTGATAAACTGCACATTGAGAAAAATCTGCATATTTCATATTGTACTTTGGTTTAAAATGTTAGTCTTACCAGCTCTGTAAATTCACCAAAAACATTTCCTTCTAAAAGGCGGAACTTTCCTCCCTTCTCTCCATCTACCGTCGCTGGAGCATGTGTGAACGCCTGCACCATCTGCAGATTGAAGAAAGGCAAACACTTTAATCTCATGAAGTCAAATCATAAATGTTTCGTGTTTGTAACCTAAAAATGTTTATTTGTTGGCAGGCACATTATAGATAGATGGTGAAGCTCACCTCCTGGTTGAGGAAGACCCTGTAGAGATCAGCCGGTGAGGTGAGGAACTTCTCCTTCATGCTGAATTTACAGGTGGGGATCTTGACGCCGGTGTTGACTGGAGCAGCTGTGCTGCCTGAGGAGGAAATCTGTTCCACACAACAAGAGCACCAAGTCTGGTGAGAACTAATTTCCAGCCGCAAGGAAAACAGTGTGATGGCTTATAACTGATGATTCCAGTACAGTAAATAATTTAGTTTTGTCTGATAATGTAAAATGTAGCTGCTGGCTGGAGAGATTCTGTAAGTGACGAACCTGAGTTTTATTCAGCTTGGCTTTGGACTGTGATGTGGACTGCGGCGTGGCCACACCGTTGGCTGTAGGCAGGATCATTCCCTGTGTGAACTCTGCAATGAAGGTAACAATAAATTAGCTTAAAACAACCCTCTCTTTATCCCTGAATTTAAGGTACTCTAATAATACCTGAATAGAAAGAAATTTTAAGGAAAGACAAATGCAAAATGATTTGATTCCTTAACTCTGGAAGTCATAGGTTTTACTATTCTTTGTCAGTTTCTGAGAGAAACCGCAGTTAATTCTGTTTCAAATTAAAACTTTTTTTTTAACAATAATAAAACTGCATCAGGGTGACTGGTCCAAAAACTCTACCAGCCTCTAGCCTTAAAGGATCTGGACGTTTTTATTTATTCATTTATTTTTTTTCGATTCATACAAGATTAAACACGCTTTTAATTTTTTTTTTTTTCATCTTCACTATTGTAATACATTTTATATTTGCATTAGAAAGAAGACTCTACTTAACGTGGTACAGATGTGGCCACCTAAATAATAACAGGCACTTAAAAAAAACTGGAATGCATAATCCTTGCACAACCAATTTGCAGTGCCTGCCTGCTGATATGTAATAATTTTAATATTTTTAGTAAACACTTTTAAAGCTGTTTAAGGTCTTCCCTGGATACAGGGTTGGTGGTTGACCAGAGCTTTGATGTCAGAGCCCCAAACTGTGCAACTCTCTGCCTATTGAGATCAAACCATAGACATAGACTAGAACAAACGATTGAGTAGAGTATGCTCTGCTTCTCCAGATGGGTGATATTCTTTATAATTGATTTGGATTATTTAGTCTTTTTTTTTACTTCAGTTGATCAGACAGACAGACAGCATTAATGCATTACTGGGTGTTATCATCACTCCATGGGCATTTGTATTTTACTGCTTTTAAACTTTATATCATCATCAGGCTTTTTGTTTTTGTTCTCACTCGGTCTTTAAATGTCTGAATTGCTCTTTTAATGTTGTTTTATTGGCTGTTTTTCTTCTGAAGTAAACTTCATTACCTTGTTAGAAAAGTGTATAAAAAAGTGTATTTATTATTAATATTGGCACTATTTTTAATCTTGAAAAAAAAAAATCATGACTTGAAACTTATAACTGGTACTTTATTCTGGGTATTGACGATGAGTGAATCTTCTTGTTTCAATAAAGATTTTACTTTGTTCCTTTAAGAATGACACTTGATTTACTCACCTGTTTTCAGAAACCCAACGTAGCTACCCAGGGCCTCCCGGACTTTCTCAGCTCCTTTTGTCTTCATCAAGTTGGTCAGTGGTGTTTCAGGTTCCTCTTTATTCAATGATACAGAAATCTGGGCAAATATGATAGGGCGGGCATCATCACACTGTTCCTTCACCTCTCAATCAGAGAAAAACACTAGACAAAAATTCTTTAGTAAAACTTACATCAAGATCCTCCATGTCGTTCTCATCAGAAAGGTTTGGAACTTCAAGTGTTCCTTTATATTTGACTCCTGCTTTTGACTCCCCTGGGGAAAAAATATACAGATGTCAAAAGAGATTCAGAGCCTCTTTATTCCTCTTTCAATCTACTGTTAAGTTACTGTCCCCTACTAGCTGTCTTTAATACTTTTAGAGGCATTTGACAGTTAAAAGTGGTTATAACATCACAGGAAATGAGCACTGCGATATGCATGTTCATTTCCTGTGTATTCAACCAGTGAAAACAGTCTACTGCTGGCTGACAAATAAGCATTTTTTACTTACACAAATTTATCCAAATTCCAAAAATAAAAAAAGCAATACCAATGGAAACATATGTGTTCTACTCACCAGTCCACGTAGCTTTCAAGCTCCATTCATAGAAGAAAATAAGTTTCCCTTTGCGATTGTTAATTGAAGCTTCTCCCTCAAGTTTACTGACTTCTGTCACCTCACAGCTGCCCTCATCGTTTTGCACACTCAGCCCGAGGAGCAACGATTTTAATTTGTCCGATGACCAGTTTGTTGCATCTCGTTCAGTCCTGCAAAGTGAGCACAGTGTCAAAGTATGCATGAAGTGATACTGAAACCGATGTTGTATCATTGGTGAATGAATGACTGTTAGTAATTGATGCGCACCTTATAGCCTCAACCACCAGTGAATGAATGTGTGTGCAAACAGATGAAAGATGATATGTAGGGTAAATGACTTTGAGCTGCCTGTCACTGACAAGAAAAGCACTGTTATAGTGCTGCCTATTTACCCCCCCCCCCCCCCGAAAACGGATAAATCAGTATAAAATTTAACTTAAACTTTAAATGTATTTTCAAGATGGAGTGACATTTTGGGTAACTCCCACTGACATATTCTGGGAGCATGCTTCCCTTGCAAGTCATGAATATTAAGCTCTAAAAAAGCAGAGACAAGACTTTTCAAGGAATAGCTTGAATTTGAGGTGGGGTCGTATGAGTAACTTATCCTTAGTCATCATATTACTTACAGAACCTACAAAGATTTATTACAGATACGGAATGTACTGTGGTGGACAGAGACAAAAGTATTTTAAGTGGCTGAAAGTTTTTTAATCACCTATAAAGTGGTGAGTGT
>JAOWBC010000248.1:2189071-2203599 GCA_028566105.1 Hypoplectrus providencianus
AAAAAAAAAAAATAAGAAGAAGAAGAAAAAACATTAAAAAAAAAATTTGAATATAGAAAAGAAAGTTGTGTTAGTTGTGTTAGTTGATTTTGGTTGTTATTATACTCTGATTGTTTGTTGTTTTAAACTTTAAGGTTATTGATTTTGCATCAGTTTTATGGTACATTTGTCTGCTACAGGTGCAACATCAGTTATTCAGAAGCAAACTTCAGTGAGAGCTGAATCTTTATCACAATAAAGAAAAATAACGAAACAAATATTAGTTCTTTGATATGTAATTTAGTGTTTAATTAATTTCTCAAGTAGAATTCTTGAGATTTAACCCCAAAATGCCGAACCATAGGATGTTCAAAAGCCAGATTTAGTAGTGTACTGTCATGTCCCAAACTGTTTTTTCTTCACTGTTCAGTGTGCTTTCTCCCAGGTTGTAGGTCTTCCTGGTTATATTTCATTTGAATTTTTACACATTGTTGTTTTTCCTTCAGGGAGATAGTGCTCTCTAGTGTCTCTTATTTAACAGGGGCCAGCCACAAATGCACCACACAAGAAGACAACATATGTCCATAATTGTTTTTTCACCCTTTTGTATTTTAGATCTTCGGACACTTTCATAAATGTTTTTTCCTATTCTGTCCATTGTCAGGAAATGTTATTCCCTATGCAAGCGAGGACTCAAAGAAAGTGAAGGCTCCCAAGCCAGTCATTTGCAGTGTATTTTAGATCTTCTTGTTTTTTTTTTGGTATGGATTATATAATTTATCTGATCATATGAAGACTGTAGCAGTAATTAAATCATTCTTTTTCTCATTTGATGTCAGGTTTTTATGTGTTTAAAGAAGCGCAGTAACTCCCCCTATTGAAGATTGATGTGTACAATCAATTCCAAAATAGAAATCACGAATTATTTTTGATTATATGTTGATTAAATGTTAAATTATGTTTTTGTCATCCCAGTTTTTGGCTGTAAAATGTTGCCTGTGTGCCAAAGTGTGTTAATTTTAAGATGGTATGTAATTTGCACAGATTATAGGGCCCTAGCTTTGCCTGGCATCTTCAGTCAAAATCGTACTGAAAAACAATTCTGCTTTGTTGGAGATGAATTGTAACAATAAAAGCAGTATTTATTGCATTTAGTTTAACTTTGGTTTCCACAGGAAAGTGGGCAGTTTTGGTATACTTTTTAACAACTCTTTGCTGTTTGCTTTCTACTCTGTAAACCCTAATGCTTTGCTTTTACAACCCAACATGTTTGTATCTCTACTTTATACCTCTTTTGTGATTAATTTCAAAGATATGTATCACAAATAGAAATTTATAGCAAGTGGAATAATTTACCCAAATGCCCTGCCAACAGTTTTTTTTCTTTTTTACACAGAGGAGACACAGACGGACACTGCATACTATTTTTCTGTCTGGAAAATTGAATGCCAGAGGCTGCTGTTCAGAGCTCAGCCTCCCATTTCAATGCATCCCGTTTTATTTTGGGGAGTCAGAGGGCCTTTTAATGTTGGCAGGAGTGTTGTTTTGTTCCTGTAAGACAACTGTTTGAGCCAAACGGTGTTTAACAAGGAAGTTGAAACTACTTTTCTTCCCCTCCCTCAGTGAAGAGAAAGTGAAAATCTTGTTCTACTAGTTTTTGAAGCTTGGCGTTTGTAGACCCGGAAACCTGATATCCCTTGTAAATATTAGTGGATCATGGTGGTATATTGTATTGTGATGTTGTCAATGCTATTATTTGTCATATTGTTGTATCACTTTTACCCCTCAAAAGCACCTTTTTGATTAAGATATTTTCTTAATCACAGGTGGCAGTGGGAAAGAATATGAGTGCACTGATCATGTAACTTGAGTGCTGTGTTTGTTTTCTGACAAAGGTCTCTCTAGCCTGTGCTTACTTTGATGCAGCGTTTGCATTTAGTTGGTAACCATGCTATTTTCGGTGGCTCAGTGGTCTGTTAAAAGTGTGGTTGTTCCGCCCAGCAGGAGTCTTGCCTCAGACTGGCCTAAAATGGGCAGAAATGGTGCTGAACAAAAGCTGCTTGTCGCTCGTACAAAAGTACTTGAAGCGTTGCAGCCGGGACCAAGCTGCATTTCTATTGCCTGTGCCTCTCAACAGGAAAGGTATAGCAAACTTTAAGAAAAAAACTACAACAAACAATTCACTGTTTACTGTAGTCCATAAAGAGTTTAAACCATGTAGTTTATTTATAAAGTCACAGCTGCTGTTGAGAAGATTGTAGCCCTAGCTCCTTTATGTCCATACACAGATATTACACCACATAGTTTCCTTATACCACACATTTACATTATTAATTACATGACACTTATCTTGTTTCACTGTGATCATAGCTAGTGAATTTCAGAACAGTAGGCATTTTGTGTTTGTCAGTGTGATAAATTAGTTGTTGCTCAGAAAAGGTGTTTGATGTCTAACTATGTTTTCTTTCTCCTCGCCACCACCACAGAGAGTCAACATGTTCCCGAAGGGCACCAAGCGCAAGTTCTCAGACTCCGGGGAGGAACCGGTCTCCAGTGGTGACCAGGTCCCAGTGGCTCCATCTGCAGCGGCTCGGACGCTGACGTCCTCTTACAGCCTGCAGCGGCAGTCACTACTTGACATGTCGCTGATCAAGCTGCAGCTCTGCCACATGCTGGTGGAGCCAAACCTGTGCCGCTCTGTGCTCATTGCCAACACAGTACGGCAGATCCAGGAGGAGATGACCCAGGACGGCACCTGGCAAATAATGACCCAGGCCCTTGCAGCTGCCCAGTGTCCCGCAGACCGCCTTGTGGCCACCGAGGTGCTGTGCCGACAGACGGACGCAGCAGCTCAGGCTGGGCAGAGCCCGAAGCCCTTCTCAGTGGTCGGTCTGGAGGAAGGCTACCACGCAGAGGAGGTAGTGATGGAGGGAGACGTGGAGACAGAGGTCACCATGTCCACTTTGTCGCCCGTCTCCCCCCAGCTGTCCTCTGCTTCTTATCTAGCAGGCCCATTTGGCATGGGACCCTGCTGGGAGGAGGAAGACGAAGACGGGGAGTGCGAGGAGGATGAAGAGGAGGACAGCGAGGAGTGTGTGTCTGAGGGTGAGGAGGGAGACCGGGACCACCTGAGCGCAGACTCCAGGACAGGGGAGCAGGTTTTTGGGACTTTTGAGATCAAGCACCCCGCGCCACCCCCTGACCCTGCGCTTGAAGAACTGTTTTCAGACGTGGACCCGTCCTACTATGACCTCGACACGGTGCTGACCGGCATGCAGAGTGCCCCAAAGATGGGGCCTTACGATCTGCTGGAAAGCCTTTCCTCTCATGGGCCAACGGCCCTCAGCTCCAGCTCGAGCTGCAGGTCAGACCTGAATGAACTGGACCACATCATGGAGATCATAGTTGGATCCTGAAACTCAGAACATTCCTCTGGCCTGTACTGATCCCTCAGACTCTTTCCAGACTATGCACAGTACACGTGCATGTTCTGTATGTGGTATTGTTACACATGGAGATTGTTGGAGGTTTTGGGACAAGGTGGGAAATTAACAGCAAGCCAATTAGATTTGGGGATCGGCTGTTAGAGGTGTAGTTAGGGTGCTCTAACAGCCACTTAGGCAAGTTGGCAGCTGCTGTTGGGACTTTCATCTTTTATTCAAAAATTGTAATTGGCAGTTAAAGTAGTGAGGGTGAAATTCATGAATTTTGGGATTCACAGGCCACCCAGGCCTGTAGGCAAAAGCAGTTAGTTTCCTACTTTGTTGATGAAATCCAAAACTTGACAATATCCATGAGAGGGCAAAGATAATTACCTATACCATGATGCATTCTTATTTACGTACTTTCCATGTTTACGTCTGTCATACATTCTGTCATACTAGCTCCTTCTGGTCGTACTCTCTGCCATTTTGTCCATTTCTATTTATTATAACATGGACTGTGGAACAATTCATCACACTACATGCATCAGAAAACCAGAACAAATTGTAAATCCAAATCTATGAATCAATGCATATTTTCCTAAAGATTTGAGCAATTATGAATGGAATATATGTATATGTACGTATGTGTATATAGAAATATATTTTTTGCATTATACAGCTGGGGGATTTTGCAAGTATCATTTGATATTATTATTATTTTTTCCCTCCCAAGCCGTTTTTAAGATTTTAATGTAGCCAGACTTGAGACAGTGTCTTCCCATGGTTTGGTATAACAAGTCGACTGTACAGGTGTCACAACTGGCATCGTCACACTTTAAAGGCGCTGTTCTTTCATTTTCTCAAAGCTTTACGCAGGGCAGGGAAATTACTGCCAGCCACCAACCAAACGCTGGTTACAATTTGACTGTTTCTGCTAAAGGTTTACAGGAAACAACGGATATATGTAAGTAAGTTTCCTGCCTTGTTCTACATACAGATCTAATAACAATAATAACAGCTTTTTGTCGGAAGCATTTGGAGAAACCCCGGGGTGATAACTGCATCAAGAAGCCATATTTCTTTCTCTCATTTGTTAGAACAACAAATGAAGAGTTCTGTGTGTTAACCCATTCTAATTTATTGTTGTTTTATTTATTGTATTTATTATATCTAGGTACAGACATGCCATATTGACGTATCAAATCAACCACGAGGCCCGATGAAATTATATTTATCCAAATTTTGCCCTCCGTTTTCCAATGCAGTACCTATTTATTCCTCACTTTTTTTTTTTGTAGTAATAATAACCGGGTTACTATTCAAATCACTATGCAGCTCTGTCATACGTGTTTCAAAATGATTGTATGCGACTCAAATGTCCTTTAATTCCTTTTATGCAAACAGTTGCCTTTCTCCTAAAGATGTGGAAAAATCAAATGCATTTTTCAAAATTGTTCCTTATTGTGATGAAGAGATTTAACTCAGGCAAACAAAATGTATTGACAAAAATACAGTATTACGACACGCTTAATACCTTACCACAACACTCCTGAAGGATGTCACTCTGGTCTGAATGGGAGCTAGAACTTCAAAGACTAATTACCGTTGTAAAATGTATGCATTTTTTTATATTAAGGAAAAAACATTGTAGCATCTTTGTAAATATTTTTTATAATAAAAGGTGCAACTATTGATTGTGTTGTGTGAGTTGAATCATTTATTTTAGTATTGGGTATGAAGAGTTTCTATTCTAAAGAGGTTCATTATTTCTTTACATTCTTATGAAAAGACCAAACCAACTATCAATCAATCTGTGGCACTCATCCCTAACCCAATCATTACCTCCGACAGGAAGGTCATGTTGCATCCATGTTTTTGGTTCAGTCAGGTCAGCAGGATGGCGAAAAAGTATTAGCACAGTACTTGTTCATAGACACTATAGTCTGTAGTGTCTGTGTTTTCACATTATGATGTAAAGGCCACTAACAAATTTAAGAAGAACTTAAAACTCAGGAACTTGGACCATCTGAATGTATAAATGGTCCATGTCAGAGTTCTAACCTACAAGTTTCAACACAAATCTTTAAAACTGTTAAAATATATCCTATGCTCAGCCTAAAAAAAAATAAAATTCCTGAAACAGCTGGTCACTGTAGTTTCTAGCCAATGACACTCAAACAGGGATAAATGGTGCATTTGTTTGGCACTATTTTTAGCCACAGATTTACTACGGTCAGTGCCCATGTTTATCAAATTGAAGGGACACCCAGTGCAACAGTGTGGCTCATTGACGTTTTTAATAGTTTTAGGACAACAGGTCTTTCTTTCAAATGAGGCCCTGTGTTCAACGAGAAGTTAATTTAATACAAATATAACCACACTCTTGTGTAGCACAGAAATAAAACACACTACATGACAGTAAGATCAAGTCTGTTTGCTTTTTGTCTACATGTTATTTGTCAACAAATATAGATAACAGAATATCACCAGCCTCATCATTTTAATGAGTACGAGTACAATTGTCACTTTTCATTCAGAGCAATCAGCTTTAAAGCTTGTCAAGAAGATGTCAATTATTTACGTAATTGCAAACTATTTAAAATTTAAAGTAAAAAAAAAAATCCAGCTTCAGTACTGGGAGCAAGAATAGTGGGAAATTGACAGGCTTCTCTGAACAGGAATAAGGCTCATTTGGTCTCATGCTGTAGAGCAGTGTGTTTGAATTTAATGGGAACTAGACCAGAGGGCGACATTAAGAAAAACTATTTGAACATATCCAATCTTTAAACTTTAAACCCTCTCTGTGACACTAAGGCTACTTCCTTGTACTACATTTTAATTTAAAAATATGGAATTAAATGATAAGCAATAAGACCCAGCATTTAAAGCTGCAACCAAGCTCAGATCTCACAGATTGATCCAATAATGCGTTTCCTCTTTGGAGCTGCAAAGATTAGGGAAATCCTAAAAGTGACTTAACTAAGAGAACTGCTACAGTAGCTTCTGAGTGTGTTTTGAGGGCTGATTTCTCTTTGAAGGAACGTCAAAATGAAAGTGAATTAGATGTGACTCTGCTGCAGCAGGACCTTTGTCCTCACGTGCTCTCACATGATGGCGTTGGGCCTTGAGATTCTGCTTTAGATATGCAAAGAATTATGACTGCTGTTTGTCTGCAACTCAGAAAATGCATTCAAATAACCTGCTTGTATTGGATTTTTTCTATTAATAATGAATGCTTCTTTTTGGTCTACTGAAGAGAGACTTTTCATACTCTTAAACATGCACAGTCTTGTCTGAAACTGTCAAAAGGTACTTGTTCAGTAAATTCTAGCTTAGTCTGCATGTTGGCCTACCGCCCAGTCTTCGTTTGCCCATAGTTAAAGATTAATGGCCTCTTGGTGACTCAGCAAAAAGGCAGCCTGAGGAAAAAACGAGTCATCAGAGAAAGAGACTATTGTGTCCTAAAAAGCAGTAACAGAGAAAACTGTAAATGTGATACAGAAAATATAAGACAGTGTTTCAGATATGCACCTCTGAGATGTCTGGAAGCACTTACTCTCACCTTCAACATCATATTTGAAATACTGTGCTTTAAAAATGTGTTGTCTGCTGGCAGAGGACTGCACTGCATCTTCAAAACGTGAGCGGGTTCATAGTCAGTTAATAAATGCGAACAGGCTGCAAGTCTCATGCTGCCTTCAGGAGCTTCTCATAAACATGAGATCTGAAGTAACCATCTCTTGCATGATTCTGATTAGACATGATCACAAATGTAGCTAAGCTATGTTAAATTAACAACCATAAAAACAACTTTCAGCCAGAAATGTCATGTTATTTTACAATAAACTCTGAACCAACTAACACCTGCATGCATGAAGGTTATAATTTACTGACTATAGCTTCTGTTGTTTCTATTTGTACTTATAAGCACTATTTAAATAGCTAAAAGGCAATGTTTTGGGGTTTTAAAGTGGATTTAAATGGACATGCAACTGTCCCAAAAGCACCACAAAATGTAGGTGAGCTTTAAATTTGTGAGGTTGAGTGGTTGCTTTCTGTTCAGAAGAAGAGGAAGAGGAAAGAAGAAGTAGAAGTGTAGCGGAGAGAGCTTCAACAGGAAGAGACTGAAAAAGCCTGAATGAAGAGTCTCCTTATTTGGTGTTTGCCCTCCCCCGTCTTTCCGGTCACGTCCACCCCTTCCTTCTGAGTCATCTGTCTCTTTAAAATGCTGCGTTCAGGTGCTCGCTGCAACCTTCTACCTCATTTCTTACTAGACTAATATATGTTCGATAAAAGATTGGTGCATAAGTACTTTTTGAATGTATTGTTATTTATATGTGTTGTATTGGTGTATTCAGTCATACTCAAATTCAAATGACATCTCTCAAAAATCAGTGCCATTAGATTCTCAGCATCTTTAAATGGGTTTAGACACCAGAAAACTGTAAAAAATCAGTATTACTGTATTATCTAAATAAACAAAATGTATATATAAAAAAATAAAGAGACATCAACAATTATGAGTTATTAAAAAAACAATAAAAATATTTATTATATTCTAGAAGGAATTTCCCCCTCATTTAAAAAATTAATTGGAATAAAGGTTGATTAACAAGAGTAGTATTGCAAAATTAGTGAACTGTTAAATGGACAGTTGAGAATATTAATAAATTAAATGATGGGTTTTTGAATATCTTTTGGTGGTCAACTTGTCTGTTAGTATTTCTGCACCATGATATTTCTCACTTTCACTGAAATATAGTATATGAATACAACTGTGATTGCAAAAAAAAAAACTGGATCTTTGTCTTAAACACAAATAGAACAGGGTGCATTATTTTCATTGTTATGATGCAGATTAAACCTATGAGTGAAGTTGTCCATTTACTTTTTAGTACAAATATGTATGTGTATTTCATACTCTGATCAGAAATGTTATTCATAATAATAATCTATTTTATTAAAAACGGTATCTATAAAGCATAGTAAAAACAAAGGAAAGAAAACGTATGCTAAGAATAAAAGAATATGCAAAAGATAAGAATAGACAGATGAAAAGTAAGAGTTAAAGGTAATGAATATTGTGTTTGTTGTTAAAAATGTGCACAGATCTTGCCTCTTTTGCTTCATTAGGGAATTCCGTGGTTTGGCTCATAGTAGAACAAAGACAGAAAGCCAAGCTTATTCTTTTTTTGTGACAATCTGTATTTCAAAAATCTGGTAGCTGAGGACATTAGGCACTGTGGATAATCATGAAAAGACATGGAACTAGTAGAAGCCTTATACACAAGCAAAATGGATTTTAAGATAAATACTAAAAGACAGATGCATTAAATCACTTGTTAGACCGAAAATACCCCGGTTAAAGGCTAATGACAATTTAATTTTCCTCCATCTCGTTGACCACTTTCGTCGCTCACGTGTGCTGTCGGGTTATGTCGGATTTTTGTAAACTGCACCTGAACGCGGCAGCAGCTCGCTGTCGGAACAAACGTCCGCACATTCGCTGCCCCGTGAGTGGCGGAGGCGGAGGCTTGATCAGCGGCGAAACGGACCAATCACCGCCGACTGTGAGCTGCGGTGCTCCCCATCCCCACCTCCCTCTCTCTCTGTCTCTGCGCCGCGGCTCGGCCTCCTCCCCCCGCTGCTCTGGATGGACTGAACATTCCTCATCTTCCTGGGCTTGATAGCAGAGGAACGCGGCGACGAAAGGAAACGAGCCGAAGACACGACGGATTCAAACACCTCATGACAATTTCCAAGGGCACGTAAGGTTGTTTTCTACTCTATTTCATCATTATTAACTCAAAATGTCTTCACGTTTTTCTTTAAACTTAAACGGAGCTTGTGTTTCCCCCACTGAAGTCTCTGAAGGGGTAGGGGGTGTTCTTTGGGATCCTGGGCAAAATAAGTAGGATGGAGTGATATAATTGTCTTATTACAGCAAAACAATTACAATAAACTGTTGGAATAGTTTATGAAATTGTGTATTTGACCCTGTTTGTTCACCCTTCTATTAAATAACACCAAGGAGCGTTTAATCTCGACAGATGGGGGGGTTACACTCATCAAATGGGGCTCCAATGTGTGCCCATCTGTTATTTGGGAAAGCATGTAAAAGACTGAGCTCTATATAACTAACAAACTAATTCCTGTATGGATGAGTAAAGTGTCTCACCCTGCAGGGGTGTCTAACAGTGAGTCATATAACAGTTGTAATGTTCACTTTTCAAATGTCTCTACTGGAAAAACTAATCCACCGTGTAAAGCCTGAACAGTTTGAGCATTATTTGCCTTTTCTCTTCGTTTATTTTGGAGCTGATCAATGTAAAGGTACTGGGCAAACCAGACGTGTTTGTTGGGTTAGTGCCTGTTACATAAACTAGAGGCAAGGTTTATTACATGGTAGTGCAGCTTGATGTGACCCTGAATGTGTCTCAATGTTCCCAAAAAATAATCACCTGGTTTAAGCTGTTGTGGTCAAAGTTGGTTTACTATCTGCTGTAGATTGAAAAGACAGAAAGGCTCCATCAGTGACATTAGACATTGCACGTGCTTGTGTCTCTAATAGCTGGAACTTTTAACTAATCAATCGATCAAAAGAAAATTAATAGTAAACTATTTTTGCTTAGCAATTAATTGCATTTTCTTATTTTTGTCTTGAGACATTTCATTATTTCGTTTTTTTAGTCTCTCACTTTTTTATTTAGAGAAATTAAGCTCAAGTATCCAAATTATAACATTAAACATTTTCAGAGACCTAAAATAACACATAATTTCACTCATACACTTCATGTAAGCACACTGCAGTCAGTTACAACCATGAAATCAAGTTTATCAGTTTGAGCATTAAATATATCATTAGATATATATTCTTTTGACTTTATTTAATTGAATATAGGCTAAACATGATTTGCAAGTCATTGCTTTCTATTTTTCTTTTTTACTATGTATTTTCACAGTACGCCAACTTTTATGGAGTCAAGGTTGCAAAATATAAGTACAGCGACATTTCCAATTCTAAATCAAAAAAATTGATTAAAATGACTTTTAATCTTCAGTAAGATTAAAATCTTGAACATAAGGCCTCAGTTTGGTATATGAAAGAAAATAGGGCAGTTATGTGACACTTGATGCCATGTAGTCTCAAGTGCTGATATTTTTGTTGTTCATGGGTTTGACGAAATTAAATCCAACTGACAGCACTATTGATAGCAAAATCAGAGAACTGTTGTGGCTCTTATTTCTTCTATCATATTAGTTTTTCATGCTTAAGCTTTTAAAAAACATTCTAATGAATGCTTTGACATATTCTGTCAAATAGATCATTGTATAGATGTTGTATTCGTTAAACAAAAAAAAAAATGTTATTTTCAGCCATTGATGATGATACATATTAATGTACATTACTCATTATTAGCTGATCATTTGTGGGTACTGTTACTTACTGTTCATCCCAATTTCTAAACACAAAGAATATTATCTGTTCTACCTCAGAAATATGAATACATGATTTTTTCCAATGCATATGGGTCAAATGCGTTGCACATCAAGTCTAACTTAATCTATATATCCACTGATGTAGGTCGATGTTGGGTCGTGGTGTGAAGCGGAAGTGGAGCTGCCTGGAGGAGCTGGAGGACAACACCCTCCCTGCTTCTGCTGCTGCAGAGAAGGAGAAAAATGGGGAGGAAGTCGGGGGAGATGAGGGTGGGTTCCTCGTGGGTCCGTCCAAATCCGACATGAGCCACCTTCAGCAGCGTCAGCTGGTGCTCGGCCTCTGCATGAAGAAGCTCCAGGGCTACCAGGCCGGGATGGAGCTCAGTCTGCGTCGCTCTGTGCTGCTCATCAACACGCTCAGGCAGATCCAGGAGGATATGCAGAGCGACGGGGTGGAAACATGCACGCCGGACGTACTACTTAATGGCGTCCATCCTGACTCCTGCCTTCTCAGGGACGATTTCAGGGAGGACATGCCGGTTACGTGCCCTGGGTGTGCTGAGGATGATGGGGACAACTTTTCTCCACCACTGTCCCCAGAATTTTCCTCTCAGGACGAAAACAGCTTGCCTGACCAGCAGAAATCACTACCTGCTTCAACGATCAATACTTTTAGCGATGCAGTAAACGCCATGGGCTACCTCAGCGACCTCGCTCTGGATGACATCTTTGAGGACATTGACACATCAATGTATGAGACTTCAGAACTGCCTTCTGTCTGGGCAGCGGGCTCCTTGTGGCCCGTCAGTGTGTCGCTTTGGGCGGATGAGGACGTAAAAATGCGCCCTCCCAGCCACCCTTCAGCTGGGACTCTCCAGTCGTGTCTGATGGACCTAAATGAGTTGGACCACATCATGGAGATTCTAGTAAAGTCCTGATTGCCAATACGAACTCTTAAAGTTTTACTCCACTTGGCTGATCAAGAATTTGGATTTAGATCTGACAGGGGAATCCAGGAACAAGACTCAAAAATGAGATTTGATATTTAAGGTTCCATCCGATATTTAGGTTGAAAACAAAAAAAGGGTTCAGCTTGTATTAGTTCATTTCTGTGCACATAACATACAATCCAGCGTCTTGAGTTATGTGCATGAACTTGTGCCTCACATTAAACACAAACATATTTATTGTAATAGATAAAGAATCCAGTTTAAAATGGCCCATAAGTTTGGCAAAAACATTTAGGAAATATCCACTCTTGGACACTTTTATGAGGTTTTTGTTGCAATAACTCAGGTAGGTCACTAGTCATGGCATACAGAGATATTCAGGGTTCATACAAAGCCATAGAAGTTTAGAAAGGCTTTCCAGGTTAGAAATATACTTAAATTTGAATATGCTACCTGACAAATTCATGATTTTCAACATGATCTGGCTTATTACCTACACATTTGTAACCCAAAAATCTTTAAATAATTGGATGAAACACCAGATGTGGAGTGGACCTACATTGACTCCTATTGGCGCTGAAATTAAAAGGGGGCTGTTTTCCTTTCACTCTGCAGCTTCATGAGGGCAGCCATCTGCTATTTATTTGCAATGTTTTACAATGGTAGTCATAGAAGCAATTTTAGATTGTACCTTAAAGTGCATGAAAAGGCTTGAATATTCTTCTCAAAAAGCTGTATGAAGCCTGGATTTTTCATGTCAAGTTTCAAGCCTCAGTTGAAAATATTATTATTATTATATATAATATTTTTGACATTAAACAAGACACATTTTTGGGCTGAAATAGAGACCAGTTATACAGCTGAAGTAGCAGGAAATAGATGCGACAGCTCTGCAACGTCAGAACAGGTTGTATTTTGAGTAATGGGTCAATAATCTGTAGTAGAAGAAGCTGCGGCATGTCAAGACAAAGTCAGTGCACCAAAACCATATTGCAACACTTACAGGGTAACAGCATAGAAGTTTCTAACCTGGATTTTTTTTCTTAATTCTGTTTTACTGAAAATGTAGACGGGCCCTTAAATTTCAAATCCCACAGTGTCTTTACCATTTTTCTCTACTGTTTTGTGATGTTTTAGTAAAGAGCAGAAGTGAATACACCTTTTAGGAAGAAGGAACCTAAGCTGCAATGGTTTGTGCGTCACACAGGCTGTTGGATCAGACCTGGGTTGATTATTAATTAAAATCCCTTCAATTACTTAAGAAGGCGTGTGCCAGCCAGGAGGGCAAAGGCCTTGGTTTCCTTTCAGTATTGAAAATGGATTGATGGAATTAATGGTTTTTAATCATTATCTACAGTAGGTTCTTTAATTTACACATTAGCCAAAAGTCTACATGGCTGTGTTCATGCAGCACTCAGAAAGGTGGAGTCTGTATTTATTTGGCTTGTAAGGATGAGAATGTGGCCACTGAAATTGGGGATTTACCAGCCAAAGAACTAATTTCCAATCCCCGGAGTGATCACGTTTTCATGTCATTTCACAAGAAGTTGGAAAATCGGATTACATTTTGTTGCTCTGTAAGAGTAAGTTGTTGGAAATGGTTTATCTTATATTATTCTTATTTATGAATGAAAAATCAACCACAAACTGCAGCAGATATTAATTGTATGTAAAGTCTTTTGTTTGGGTGTGAGTGTAACTTATAATTCAGATTCTGTATGGACTGTCAGTGTATTGGCTTCCATGCTATTTGCAACATTTGTAAAATCAAATGGGAGAAACTATCAGCGCCTATCTGAGAAATATAATCATCCTTTTACCAGAAGGTTGACGTGAACAGTTTATGGCAGCTTGTATTTATGAGAAATCCAACATGTCATGAACACCACATAAAAACATGTATTTTAAAACTAATGTAATCCCAGTTTGGTTCTGACGAGGAGGAAGTGACGTCAACAATCCAGACTACTTCGCCATGTCTCAGAATCAGAATTGTAAATGACAACAGAAGTCTATGTATTTTTATGGCCATGATGGTATGAACTTTTATTGCAATGTTGGGAGTTTTTTTTTTAAACAGTTTTGTATGCGTTTTTACCTGATATGCCTGTCCATTAGAAGAGATAACGTGAGTGCAGGTCTACAATGATGCTCGACCTTTTACTATCTGTGGTTTACTCCTGTTCTACCTCCTGATGTCTGATGTTGGTTAAGCCAGACACTCCTGTCCGTCACTGGTGAAACCATGTATTGTTGTTTATTTCACCCTTTCCATTTCCACCAGTCCAATGGAATCCAATGCTTTCCTGTCAGACCAAAGCAATCCGTCCTCCATCTCGTCTCATGTTGACAAAGTGCCTTACTACTGGATCAAATTTTTATTTGAGGTTCATGCGAATGCCTGAGCTTGAGCCTCATTGATGAAAAGAACTAAGAACTATGGCAAGGTGTTATGTAAAGCACTATGGGCCAGAACCGCCATCATTTCTTCCCTCTTCTTGGCCTTCTTTTTTTCTTTGCTTGCTGAACACTAGTGGCATATGAGCTTAATGTATCCTGACAGGATGACAGTAAACTAGCTGAGGGAGGAGGTGGCAGCGAGGGCCAGGAGGGAAAAATAAGAGGAGGCGGAGGAGGGGGGTGGGTGGGTGCGGGGAGGGCGGAGCAATCGACTGTGTGCTCCGCTTTGATGCTTGAGTGGAAATGTCCCCGCAGGGGTCGGACGGCGGCGCTC
>JAOWBC010000248.1:2216083-2235876 GCA_028566105.1 Hypoplectrus providencianus
TTTTGCCTTGCTTTGGTGGACACACCCATGCAGAGCACTAAACACCGTGAGTAAGATTTGAAAACATTGCTGCACTGTTTATTCATACTTGCTCTGTTGTTTCTTCTGAGGTATTTATCACATGCATGTAAACATTGTACAGGAAGAAACAGAAACCCTGAACAACACAAGCCACCTGATACCTGTGCTGCCTGTCACACCATAATGCTGCCTTGCATTTCTGCAGTATTGATCTGAGTGCTTGTCCCAACGTAGCTAATGCACTGCTAGCTTCACTCTGAGGTCCAAACATCACTTAGCTCTGACAATCGAACACAACAGCACCCACAGACTTGTGAGTGCAGCTCTGATTTGCCCTGATTTGTGGGATACTGGCCAGCAGGCAGGTAAGATGCCCTAATAGATTTTCTATTAAAACCGGATGCTGACGGGCAGGGTGTGCAAAAATTTTAAGGGATGTCAACCTGCAAAACATCACCTGGGTGAATATATAGTCCACATTAGTAACCTCCTCTTGAAGGATATTTAGCTTCTCATTGATCAGTTTTAAAAAGCTCTTAACCTGTGTCTTCTCTTCATGTCCATCTGACCTTCATGATGTTACTGATGTAACAGCTGAATCACTCAAAGCCAGTTGTCCGGCCAGTTTCAGGGAAAGACCTAATGAGGCTGTTGTTTCAGGATTTCAGGACAGGAAGACCTCTGTTAAAGGAATAATCTACCCCTAAATTCTGTGACAATACTATAAATGGTGATTTACAATGCAATTCCTACTGCACATTGTTATTACCACTGCCAAGGAGGTCATGTTTTGAATTTGGCTTGGTCTGTTTGTTTGTTTATCCATAGGATTATTGAAAAACTATTGTGCCGATCTTTGTGAAATTTGGTGAAAATGTGCAGCTGAACTGAATCGCAGGCCAGATACACAAATCACTTACTATGGTTGACATTGTGAGAGATAGACCATTTGTGCTGCATCCATATGTTGTAAAATATTCTGTAAAAGGAATGTGAACACCCCCCGTTACTAGTTAATACATTGACAGGGCATTATATGTCATGTTTTAAAATCATTCTGAGAATAAAACAAGGGGTTGGTGGATGGGCCTTCTAGCTCCTGCAGTGTGACCAGGTGATCCAAAGCCTAATTTTGCCAGGAGAGAATATGAGTATTGAAGAACTAAGAAAGTTAGTTGTAGAAAATACAGACTACCCTGCCAAAATGTTGTCAACCCTCCCAAAGCTAAACTTCAAGATGCTAAATTTTACTTGTCAAACAATGGACATGGTACAGTCACATGCAATTAGGATTGCGGATGCCCTTCACAGTTCTTACAAATCACAAGAATCCACGGGTAATACAAGCCCCTTACAAATTAGGCTCCAAGCATCTAACTGTATTAGCCAGATGGGCCAACATAACTGTCTGAGATTAAACTCTAACGTGTTGGCCAGTTTGATTCTCCTTGTGCTTTCCCAGCTGGAATCTCCATCATCTTGCCTCCCTGTCCACAATAAGGGGTTTGAAACTAAGTGTACACAGTGTCAAATTGAGTTATAGCTCAATGTCAATAAACTGGTTCACCCCCCCCCAGTCAGTGCTGGACTCAGAAGCTGACATCGTGATTGTCCTTGTCCGATTAAGCCAATCAATGAACCTGAACAGCGGAGAGAGAAAGAACGGGAGGAGGAGGAGAACTGAGGGATGTGTCTGTGTGAGTTGGGAAGGGGGGGCAGCTCCTCCCATAATTAAGTTAGCATGCTGCACTGGAGGTCCATGTTTACGGGGCAGGCGAGGGAGTTTCCTTCACTCGGTGGACAGCCCTGAGCTCAGAGAAAGCAGCAGCCAGCTCTCTCACTCTCTTATCTCTCTGGTTATTTCTGCAACTCATCCCTCGCTGCGCTGCGACAAGCGACCTGCACACACAGGCTGATCCAGGAAAGCCGGGGGGGGGGAGCAGCAGCATCAACAGCAGCGGCAGCAGCAGCAGCAGCAGGAGCAGCAGCACCTGCCTAACCCTCCTCCACCAACACCCTCACTCCCTCCATCCCCGTCTGCCCGGCCCGGGACCTCATCTTTTCTGCCGCAGCTTCCACCACCGCTGCCATCATGTGTGACTGCTTCCACCTGGCCTTCCCCAACTGGCACGCCGCCTCCTCAGGGACGGGTGGGCATCCTTCTCTCTGCTCTCTTTTCCCTCTCTCTATGACTTTGTCTGTGCTGTTTCCCGCCCGAGAACAGATTCACAGATTCAGCAGCAGTGTTCACAAGTGCAGTAGGAGAGATTATTTGTGTTTGTTTTTGTGTCAGGGACACAGGACAGAGAGTTAGTGAGTGTGAGGCGGCTGATACTGATGCTGAGTTGTATTGCTGACCTGCAGTAAGCACTGGGTGTGTCTGCAGAGGGCAGGGGTTTGAAGATGTCATCATCGAGAGTGTCAGGCAGCTCTAGACTTCTCCTGTTTCCCTCCTGCTGTGTGTTTGAAGCAGAGGCTGAAAGGCAAACAGACTTGGTTACTTTGGCAGATCAGCAAAGCAGAAAAATAGTGATTGAAGATAACTTCCTGGGAGTAAACATGAAAAAAGGCGATTGTAATGTGGGAATATAACTTTTTCCCCTCAAAACCCATAGATCTCAGCTTTGAATCTCTGTGTTAAAGAGGGAAAAGCTACTTCCCTAAAACCCTGTATCCTGTTACCCTGAATCACCTGTAGTACCTCAATGTAGTAAACAAAAAACTTTTCTGAAACTTTAGCATGCTGAAAGCTCTCAAATCTGTGCAATGCATATCTTACTGCTTGCTCACAGCTGTTCTCTTTATAGATCCCGTTATGGATTATAAACACATGGATATGGTAAATTAGATAGAAATAAGTTGGAGAAAATTGGATGTTATCTTTATGGTCACATCAAATGGATGTTGATCTGCTTACATGATTTCACACGCAATATAATTCAACCCTATTTGATCATGTTTGTGGGCATAGTTATATAATTTGTTTGAAACTATATATAATCGACCTATACAAGCAGTTATACATCTATCCTGAGATCCCTAAAATTCCACAGAGAAAAAACAGATGGGCTATGACTCATCAAGTTTGAACTACAAATCAGTTTAAATGATCACGATTTTATTGTGCAAGTTGCTTTAGCAATCAATACTAGTTTTAAAATATTTTTTGTAAATATTATATAATAAATATAATTAGATTTCCGGTGCATCTAATTAACATATTTGTGTTTAATTTATTCAGTTGGTCACTTAAAACTAATGTTTTCAGTAAATGAACATTTTGTTTCTTTTTTTCTTCAACCTTGTCCAGAGGAGGGATTTTTCCTGAGGATGTGCCAAAGGAAGTAAAATGAGCCAAAGAAATTGCTGCATCACGACATGATAATATCTAGTCCGGAAAGTAAAGAGAAAATTACAGCAAATCCTACATTAATTTATAATGTGCCTCACATGACTGCATATTTCAAGTACCTACAAAATTACTGTGTGATATTAGGGGATATCATAGTGTTATTTGGCCTTTCAAAAACATTATTGTTGAATATATTGTTTATATATATGGTTTGATTTATTTAGTTGATTTCTTGTGGCTCAGTGGTTTTCATGTTTTTGTGGTTAAAAATCATTTTTTTCAAATTAACCTCATAGGCTTTTTGCATAGGATGAATAAATAAAACAGAAAATCAAGCCAAAGAAATCGCCGCATCATCAACATTGCATGTGGATGATATATGATCAGGAGAATCGTAGGACAATTACAAAAGTACTTGGAATTATATAGATGCATTGATAAACTACCTATTTCAAGTACCTACAAAATAATATTGTGTTATCAGTGGACATCATTGTATTATAAATCCTGTTTTATATGGTTGCATACTGTTGCTATTCGTCGTGATAAAAAAAGGGATGATTTCATTACAAAAGTCACTTTTGCAGACAAAACTGGTTTTAAAATATTTTGTTGTGATATGTTTGTGTAGACCTGAGTTAAATATTTGTGTATGATTTATTTAGTTGTTTTCTCTCAGTGGTTCTTTATAGACACTGTGGGTAATGCTTTATAAGGCTTGTTTTAACAGTACAGACTAGATGACATGCATAATATATGAACAGGAGAAAATGACAACAAATATAAGCGGCATTTATAGCGTGTCTCATTTAAGTGTCTTGTTCATGTACCTAGAAAACAAGTGCATGTTACAATGTAATCATAGTATTTATTGTCTGAATATGTAGATTATATTGTATATTGTTGCTTACAAAATGCAATGCTTAAAAGACATGATTTCATACACAAGTCACTTGCATCGCTGGTTTTAAAAACACTAATAATATTTATTTTGTTTACTTATTTCTGTGTGATTTATATAAAGCCCCTAGTACATGAACAAAAAATGTATAGTCAGGAAAAATAATTACAAGTAGGAGTTTTAGGAAGAGGACCGTTATGAGTCAGGAGAAAATCCCTAGGGAAAGTACCTAGGGGAAAAAAAATTGTTGAGTGACATTATGATGTTATGTTTTGTTTCAAAGAGATATGGGTGCTATACATTTTGTTGGCTGATGTTGAGGAAAGGGCTCCGGTCGACGTTTACTGAAAAAAGGAGGTGACTATCTGCTCTCTGGTAAATAATTTGTTTAAAATTTATACTGGCTGGGTTTCTGTGTGACCCTCTTTTCATTTCCTACAGTACTCCTCATTTACCTCTTTGGCTACTTTTAATTAAATCTGCCTGAAGAAGTGGGGAGGTTTGTGTTGCTTTGAGAGGCTTCAGGCGACTCTCAAGGTCAGAGAGAGAGAGAGACAGAGACAGAGAGAGGGAGGGAGAGAGAGAGAGAAAGCTTGGTTTACTGCTAGGAAGAGAGCCAGACAGAGAGGCTGAAGTGGAGCCTAAATCAGACGATTCTGATCCATTACAAACCATCAGCCTCAGTCAGACAAATCCTGCTCTTAAATCAATAACACACCAGTTGATTAGTTTATATCTGTCGCTGATGTCACTCTGTGCAAACGGCTTTAGTGAAAAGAATGAATCTTGCACCTACTTGGTGCATCAGGTGGACACTGCTAGTATATATAGAATTTTTTTTTTTTTTACACTTTTTGCAATGGTTTGACCTGTTGGTACCCTTGGAAGTCAATGCTTCTATCAATATTGAATGTTTTTGTATCTAATGAATTTCCATCTAGATTTACACTTAAACCTAGAATAATCAATTCTCAAAAACATAGTTGACTGAAATTATATAAATTGCAGATATCCAGACTTGATTTACATGGATATGTTTGTTGTTAATAAACAACCTTGGCAGTGATTGGTTATATAGCTTACAAAAAAGTAAAACATCTACCAAATGTATCTGTCAGATTCTTCAATGAACTACCTTAACACAGTTAAATCTGAGTCACTCCCAGACATGCAACGCAAAACAAACACCAGGGAGTGTTTGCAAACAAAGTTCCAGCCAGATGTAGGCTGCTGAACTGAAATAATATTGTGTCACAGTGTTTTTGGTTTAATTGCATGTCATGGCAATGCAGGCAGGTTAAGATCCGGATTCCAGAGCTGTGATGAAACTCACTGTAAATTTGCAACAGATTAATAGATTGAAAGCATGCGCCTTTTCAGTCTCATGTTCATATAATCCATGCAGAAAATCTAATTCTGTTTTTTTTCTCTCTTCCCTTCACTTAAATCTTATTATAATTCAGATCCAAACAAACTGCCTTTCAGTGAAAGGAGCTTGTGTCTTTCTGCTGCACAAAAAAAATGAGCAAAAAAACAAATCCAAGAGCACAAATAATGAGCTGTATTACTTTATATTAGTTCAGTGAAGAGGGAAGCTTCAGGGAGCCTTCAAGGTGATTTTCAACAGGAAATACAAAGTAGAGCAGAAGATTGTTACGTAAGAGAGAGACTGAGGACAGGCAACTAACATACAGTTAAGCTTTTCAGTTGAGAATTTACCTACTAAATAATAGTGAAAGGTTGCATTTTTTGTTGTTGTTGTTTTTTTTATAAGATCTTGTAATATAAATGGATGCACAGATAAGCAAGCATATGACATGTTTAATGCCACAGCATTGTGTTAGGAAAAATGAATTTGACTGTCCTCATCAATGTTGTTTGAAACAGACAGCCGCAGTAGTTCTTAAGCCTAATTCTTGGTCACATTGCCACTAGTGAGCCACGCCCAAATACAGAGCTGCAGTTGCACCCAAATATGAATCATACAGGATCTGCACCAAAAATACTTTATCATCAATTACTTGTGCTTTTATATCTACAGAATATATTAATCAAAGTCAAATTATTAAACCTGGCCGGGGCTTTATATCAAAATGTTTAGGATATCTTATCTATGATAAGTCAAACAAGTAAATAAGTCTACGATGTGATTTTGAGGATTTTAGGCAGTCGTGACATTTGTTATCAGGCCCTTTGCAGCGCCCACATGGCAAATATTTGTGAAAGGAGTTTCTACAAATGCAGTGCCTGTAGTTTGGGTACAAATACTGGACATCCGCCTGAACTGAGTGGTGAATAACATAAGAAATACATCATCCAGTCATGCTGAGCAGGGGCTGAATCCTACGTTAAGCTCACTGCATACATTTGCGACATGACTCACTACTAGACTGCTGTGTGCTGTGGACCTGGCAAGTGACACTTTTCAGTCGCTCCAGGTAACTTCATGAAATCCATTTTGCCCATTTTGTAGCTGTGAAGAGGAAAAATTCCTTTTAAACTTGTGGAAAATTTATTGGACAGATGTTTGGACAGTTGTCAATTTTCAAATGCTAATAACTGCAAATACCTCCAGACCTTTCTTTTTTTTCCACCTCACTGTTTCAATGTCAAATGTCTGTTTCTAGATGTGTCTGCTCCATCTAATCTGTTTGTCTTCGCTTGAACATGTACTAACCACCCTTCTCTGTCTTAGCCCTATTTGCATATTAAAAGGCACATTTAACCTATTCGAACGTTTTGGGGATCAATGCTTAAAGTAATATGCCCAAAGTAGATTATAGTCTTATCTCTAGCCTGTGTGTAACGTCCTGATAATAAAAAATGGGTACACACCTTACAATTCCAAAAACAAAACTTTAAAAAGTGTTTTAGAATCAACTGTTTACTCACAAAAGACGTAAAGGATACACAAATTGAATGTCAGGTTTATCTGTCCACATAATTTTCACAAATAAGATGAAAATAAACCATGTTAGTCTGAAAGTACCCACAAAGGATATAATGCAACAGTTAAAGTAAATAGCATCTTGGTGATTCTGTGCTATTTGCATGGATTCAACATAGCTAATATGAATGCATCAAATGGCTTATTACTGTATTCTATCTTATGGCCAGCAGGGGGCTATTCCACTGTTTGTAAAAAAAAAAAAAAAAAAAAAAAAAAAAAAAGTAAAGACAGTTTGCATCAGTGTCAACAGAAAAAATGACCCCACTTCTCACTTAACACCTCAGGAAGCATTTATCATAAGAAATTTAAAGTCTTAATAGCTAGCTTCAGGAAATCAGTAAAGTATGATGTAAGTCTTATAAATTATGGTCTCATTTCAGGTAAAATAGACCCATGTGAGCAATGTTACTTTATGAAATACTTGGTGCAAAGTCTGTGAAACAAAGTCAACTAAGGACTATATTCAGTTAATTCAGTTTGGGAGTGACACATGATCAGACAAGGTATGACTGCAACCTAAAAGTGTCCCGCCTTCTTTGTCCATCTGAGACTGAACAAATCACTTTAGCCACTTTGCCAGTAACGCTCATGCCATGAATGTTTAAGAACAGATTGGATTTTGTATATTTAACACGTCAGCTTATTTCAAGGAGTTAAACAAAAAGCAGCAGCAGGTAAGTGAGTTCTTTGATTCCGCATAATGGACTTTAAATTGAAATTCTGAGGGTGTTTTGAAAATCATACCTGGTCTGAAAAAGATGGATTGTGATGAGAACAATGCAGGCAGCTGTAGAGACCTAATTATTATATGTCACAACACGTCTAGACTGTGGCATGTTCAGAGATTGCAGTGTGATCTATTTCTTGTCAGTTAAATGTACTCTGGTGTTATGTTTTAACCTAGTGTCAGAGCGATGTATGAGAATGTGCTGTTTCAGGTATATTTTTAGTATCAGAGCTATAATGTCATTTGATAGCTACTTGAACTCTCTTGGATGATCAGCCTTGAGAGGAAAACACACCCTGATGCAGTAGGAGTTTTTTTTTTTTCCTCTTGCCTTATCTGTCTTCTAATGCAGTTAAACAGGTAGTCAGAGCTCTCCACATGACATGCATTAAAGCAGTGAGTGCAACTGAAATGTGGTTGTTGGTTGAGAAACTATGTTGCTGTAAGATATGTTCAATCCTGTGCAATGCATTTTGTGGATTATATTTAACAACAAAAATATTATTTTGCATCAATTACTTGTCTGAAGAAAGTTTGTTAATACACTGTTGTAGGAAACTCTTAATCCCCTTTTTCAATTAAATATAGTAAAAATACAATATATTTAATGCTCAAAGTGATAAATGTTAGTTTCTTTTAAAATCATGTCTTCCTTTTTAATTTCCATTTCTATTTACAGTGTCCATGATATTGTTTTGGAATCATGGTTGCATTTTGATGTTTTTGTTGCATTTCAAAGAGATGATTTTAACATGTTAAATGCATTTATGGCAATAATATTACTTGTATCATATGCAAGAAGTAGAACACATCCTTCCTTTGTACATTCTAAATTAAAGCTTATTCAATAAAATAACTAATTGTAAGACAAAAGCAAAGAAATGCCTTAAACAAATCATTCCTGACATTAATGATACATCCAAGTTGATCTACCAGAAAAAGATACACAATCAAACATTTTTGCCATTTCAGTACAAAGTTTTTCAAAGAAAAAGGTTTGTGACAATATGGAATGGGATGAAAAGCATATTGTCCCAGTCCTATTTAATACAGATTATTTTAATTAACCCGTAGTTCTGTTACCTGAAAGATTTGGACAAGAAATGTCAACTGACATCAAAGCTTATAAGAATGTATATAATGTATTGTACTTAACACTGTATGTTTTGAGTGACATTTTATTTTCATTTTATTTTAAATTGGGGAGTTTAGTGCTCCAGAGAGCCTAACAAAGCCTACAGTGTTTGTCTTAGTACTTATTAGCTGTCCCTCAAAATAAAATATTTTCAGCTGATCAAGGACCATAAAATTTATCTGCAATGGTAATTATTAGATTCATGAAGTGTGTACATTTATCCAAATGTAATTTCTACCGACAACATAACATCCACTGATAAATGGCCTCTTGATTATAGTAATTTACTAGCTGATACGTATCTGAAACCACAGACGATGTGGAAAACAGAGCAACACTATTCTCCACTGTCATCAAGCTTTGATTCATGCAAACTTATTAATCTGGAAATTTGGTATTTTCAATATAACACGTGATCTACTAACAAATGCACTTCATCCCGAAGCAAGAATCCCCTTACAATTAACATTATACTGGGGTAGTTTAAAATGGATTCAAATTGAGTAGTGGTTAGGTATCAGAGTGTGTAATAATAATAACCTCACTAACCATATTCATTTGGAGTCAGACTTTCCCTTTTAGGCAGCCTACAGAGGCTGAGCTGGGAGTCTTATCTGTGGATCAATACAGTGGATCACTTAAGAGGCGAAGGAGGCAGTGGGTCCCTGGGGGAATTATTGCCAGGAAGAACTCTAAATAGTCTCATCATCGGCTCCAATGTCTCTCTGAGCCTCAAAACAACTTGCAGGAGTCAGACAGGGTGGAAGTCTCAGCTTACTCATAAAAACTTATTTTCTTTCTGCATTACAACAAGAAAGGAAAGGTTCATTCTTAGAACAACATTTTCAAGTACTTGTTTAGCTCTTATTCGTGAAATGATAATCTCCCAGCACAAGAGTAACAGTGAGTGTTGCAATTGTACAGTGATGGTCAACAGACAAACTGTTAGCAATGTAAACCAAAGACAACACAAAAAATAATGACTACTCATAAAATGGGAGAAATCAAAGACAGATGGACAGCAAGATTATGGAAGAACTAATCTGATTTTCATGAAATCTGGTGGAAGAATGTAGCATAGCCAATCAGAATGACAGAGAACTCTGAACAAGTATTTACCAAATCCAAATGAAGACCTTAAATGTCTTGTATGTCCACAACTTAAAGATGAGGGGAATAAAACAAACTGAAAATTATCACATTTAAGATTTATGTCTGTTTAAAAAATTTAATTGTCAAATCATATAACAGATTATCAAAAATTATGATAATGAACTGAATAGTTGACAACTAATCTACAAAGAAAAATAGTCTAAAAAGCATTTGTTATGTTGGCATTTATGTCTTGTCTTTTTCCTGTTTTCTTGTGAACAGCCCCTGGTCGAAGGCTGAGAGCACCAGAGCCTGGGACAGAGGACGATTCAGTGAGTGACTTTGCTGTGACTGACAGTAAAATTTATAGTTTGTTTATCAGTTTAATTTCCTAATCAGTAACTTAAGATTTCTATCTTGGCTAAGTCAACAGAAAAACAAAAACTGAAAACATGTAGTTATATGCATAAAAACCATCATGCTTATGTCCCGATTAACTGTATTTAGCCCTGACACCAATACCAAGTCTTTTCTAACACCTATATTTACCAAACCAGTAATTAAACTTGTGTCTGACATACTGAAATAACAATCCTGGCAACATTTTGCCCACCTTAATTTACTTGGCCTACTTGATTTGAAGATCCTGGTTTGGAACTATTAAGTTGATAAGCTTTAACCACTGATAAGGTATTAATACAAGTTAAACTGGGCAGGATTTCTTCTGCCTATTTCTTGTTAATAGGCTTTTACATGAGAGACTAACTTCACATTCACAACATGTGTATGATACATGTCAATGTTTCACATGTTAGTATTCTAAACTTTGCTATTTTGGCATTAATCACAAAATATTCCTGATGCTAACAAGATTTCAGTTATGAGTTTCAGAAATATTCTTCCATGAACTGTTTGACCTGTTGGTGATGGCTCCTTAGTTATTAGGATTACTCATCTGGGAACCATAAATCTTTGTACCAAATAAAAATAATAGAGAACAAATACAAATATTTTTCAGATATTTTTCTCTGGTGTTGGAATGACAGTGCCATTTCATGATTAATGTGACAATTATTAAATGCCTTTCACTCAGTCAATGCTGCCTTTGGCATAGAAAGGTGTTATCACACTTTTTGTGGTCCAGTTTCCTCCACACCTTTGTGGTTTATGCTGCAGGCGCAGCTACATTAGTTTTAACATTAACACTGCTTTTCCAGGTGGCTGAAGAATAGGAGATGCTGTTTAGGCAGTTGAAAAAATGTCTGACTGAAAATGTCTGAAATGTCTTTATTTCTTGTTGACATAATACTTGCAACTGTTTAAGAAATAGATCACCTGACTGTTTTTGTGCGGGCTGACCTTATGTCCACACAGACATGTGACGAGCCATCTCAGTTCACAGAGAGAGAGAGACCTCGGCCTCAGGGATCATCCCCAGTTGAGGAGTTTCCTGAAACAGAAAAATACACAGACAGTGACAAAGAGGTACATTGCACCAACATCCAAATATGCTACACGGACACTAAAACCACAGGTTAAAAGGAGAAACTAGGTCAACACAATAAATCAGAGAACCTCTTTGTATGCATTTTGAAAAACCTGATCAAGAAACCTGGTTTATTCAGCAGAAATCACAGGGTTTATCTCACTACATCAGTGGAATCGATGTTCATTTGTAATATGACATATGAGAAACCACGTCAATAAAAAAAGCAGACTGTAACTTAGTTACCTGAATATGTTTCAAAACACTCTAGACACAGTCTATTTGTGACTCAAAAGTTTATTTAATTTGAGGTTGTAATAATTAAAAAAAATAAGCTTCCCACCAAAAGCAGCCACCTTGTATTTTGTGCTCATTTATGCACAGATATGACTGTTAGTCTAATCTCCAACACAAAAAATACTGCAATGAATAAGAAATAACTTGAGTTTTTCAAATGTCAGCAGAAACTTCACATTGCATTCTATAAAACCACAAATTGTGCTTTATTAGATGTTCATTTGGTTACATTCTTACAGGCCTCACCCAGTGGGGATAATAAAATCATGCTCCACGATTACTTTTAAGCTGTCATCAAAACATGTTCAAATACATTTTGACCTTGGATGTGAATGATATGCAAATACATGTTGCTCTCTAAATCACATAATATAATCAAATTAAAGTGTAATCAGTGCACAAAACAGTAGATTGAAGAAACAATATGTAAATGACCCCACCATATATATTAAGTTTTCTATTTGTGTCCAGTCAACAGAGCGTGGTGTTATGTTGATCACGACTCAATACTCCCATATTAACACATGTCGTGTATTACCCTATCCCCCTTTCCTATGTAATATAATTTCATTTTTCTTTTAGTGTGAAGCGGAGCTTGACCCACACCACAAAAGTGGGAGTGGAAAGAAAACCAAAAAATCTGGGCTTGGATCCATGTTTGATAAACGCTCAACTCCAAAGATGAGTAAACTGAAGGTGAGACATTCCACCGTCTCCTCTCTGTACCGTATCTGTGAACACTTTCAGGCTGTGTTGCAGCAGAAAATAATACAACTAAAAGGTAAAATGATTTCATCCTGTCTATTTTTATGTGCTGGCAGGAAGTTCACAGCCCTGAGTCTGGGGTGATAGTGAAAACAGCCAAAGATGGATGTGCAGAGGGTCTTGTTTATGGTGGAGGAGGGAAAGAGGGAATCTTCATTAAGGAAGTGGTACCAGAGTCACCTGCCTCAAAAAGTTTGAAACTGAAGGAAGGTAAACAAGCTCTTGATGTCGATTACAATTAAAGTTCTATTTTTATTTTAAAAAACAAATAAACAAATGAAGCGAGAAAGGTAAGATAAATAAATTGGGTCCACTGGGAAATCCATGGTTCCTTGAAATTTTGTACTTTTTTTTTTTTACATTTTCCAATTCAGTTTGGATATTTCCTATTATAAATATCTTCTAGAATCACTTTTGTCCATTCAAAGGTCATTACCGTAACCCAAGAAAATTTATAAGCAAGGGACCGATGACTTGGATTGTATCTATTATATTATTTATATTAAATAAAAAAAATCCCCTGTATTACTGACTAAAAACAGCTTTATGGACTGAAAGTCTTTTCATCTGTGTGCTTCTGAAATATTTTGCTCTTGTTCATGCAGGTGATCAGATTCTGAGTGCAACTGTGTATTTTGACAATGTGTCATACGAGGATGCCATACAAATTCTGGAGCATGCTCAGGCTTACAAAGTGAAGCTCTGCTTGAAACGCAAACCAGACATCACAGAGACTGAACCAAGCATTGAATCCGACGTCATCCCTGTAACTATTTTCAAGTTGACAGACTCTTTGTGATAGGCAGTCTTGAGGCTAAAACTGACATTTCCTATTTCTCTTGCTCAACAGGAGGAAGAAGTCTATGCTCCAGAGATGAGGGAGCAAGGAAAAACCAAAAGGCGTGGTGATGCCCGCATTTCATGGCCCAAATTCCCCTCCTTTGGAAAAGGACGGAAGTCTCGCTTTACAAGGTCTCACAGTTCCTCAGAGGCTGATGAGCAGAGAAAGCTTGAGCTTAGCCCAACCACAAGTGACACAGATTCACCCATAAAGTCCCAGGATGCTCTTAGAGGCAAGAAGAAGCATAAAATGAAGCTTTTTCAAAAGAGAGGCCGCATAAGTTCATCTGAAGACCAGGACACCGAAGCACCAACATCTGCACAGATGTTTTCACCTGAATGCCTTGAAAGCCCTTCCGCAGAAACACCTCAGGTCTATGTGACAGAGGAACTCAAAGTAGTAGAAGATTTAAGGCATGAGCAACATGATCAAAAATTGACTGAACCTATTCAACACAAGGTGGAACTCATTGCTATTGATAGCACTTTGAAAACAGAAGATCTAACTGTGGCTTTGGCAAGTCAAGAAAGTCCCTCTGGTACCAAGTCCCCTGATGGGAAGAAAAAGAAAAAAGAACGGTCTGAATTAAAAGCGAAAATTTTGGGGAAAGATAAGTCACACAAGAAAGATGCAAAAGCAAAGTCATCACCACAAAGGCTGAAAACACTTGGGGCAAGTTTTGAAATAGCAGACCAACCTGGAAATGAAAAAATAGATGTCATTCAAAGTCTTGAGTCACACACAAAACTACAAGGAGATAAGCTTGGACTCACAAATCACAAGGAAATGAGTTTACCAAAGGTGGAACTTGAAATAGGTGAAGACATGAAACAAAAACAGGAAACAAAGACAGGTCCAACATTCAAACTGCCTAAAATAGGCTTTAGTGACATTGACACTGAGGGCGCAATACCAAAAATCAATGTAAATGTAAAAGAATCCACAACTAAAACCAAGCAGCTCACAACTGAGGAAACAGCAGTGAAGGAAGATCCTTATGAACAACTCTCGATAAGCGGTCTTTCAAGGACAAAACTTCCTAAACGTGAAGACATTGAGATTCCAGGTATGGAAGACATTTCCAGGAAGACCACAGCCAAAGGAATAAAAGAGCCTAAAGCTGTTTTTACAGGACATTATGAAGACATACAGGCTGAAACTGTACAAATGTCAATTGATGTTGACAGCGTAAAAGAGGCGGTTTCAAAACTGCCTGGATTCAAGCTGCCTAAAGTTGACATGAGTGGGATGCCTATACCCGAAGAAATTACTGTGATAGATGCAAATGCACAAAGAATTTCAGTGAAAACACCCACGAAAATAAAACAAGAGGCACACTTGAAGTTTGACGTAACTTCATCTCCAGAAATATCTAAGACAACAGTCAGATTACCAAAGGTCACACCTGGTGATCTAACCTCAGAGGAACTTTTAACTGAGACCATGATAGTTACTAAAACATATGAAAAGGAATACAAAATTAAGCAAAAACAAGACAAAGAAAAAGAGGTTTATATCCAAGAACATATTGTAATACCTGAAAAAGAAAATGTAGAAGAAGTAGCCGTTTGTCAGACACAAGGCGCTGACAGCATCAAATCTGAACATGAACCTGAAGTTACACTCAAATCAAAGAAGGCAAAGAAATCAATGCCAAGCTTTGGGATTGGGAAACCAGACATAAGAATTCCTGACCTTAAAATTGACTTGCCAAAACAAAAAAAATCTGAGCAAAAAGGTGACAATGTAAAAGGAGAAAGGACTATATTCCTTCAAGAAGCAAAACCATCAGAGACTGAAATTAGGAACAAAATTGGAGGAGTCACATCAGAAGTCGAAATACCAGAAATTGAAGGAATTGAATACATTGATTCAGTAGGTGGTTCACCATCCAAAAAGGATTGTGGCATTAGCTGTACAAGTTTTGGTGTTAATATTGATGCTGCAAGTCCAAACACTGACATCTCCTTTCCAGAGATCAAAGGTGATGTAAAAGATGCTGAAGCTGAAGAGCACAGGATAAAACTGCCCAAATTTGGCACATTGTCTCAGGACATCAGTGAAAATGTGCCTGATGCAAATAAGGATGTAAACATTGATGGGGCAGAGATAAAAAGATTTGAAAGTGAGAAAAAAGGTGGAAAGTTTAAAATCCCTAATCTCAGCATCTCCATGCCAAAGGTGAAAGGAAAAGGACCGAGCATCGATTTAAGCCAGTCAAGGAGAAATGTAGATGAAGCTGAAACTGAGGTTGAACTCCCACACATCCCTGAAGCTGACATAAGTCTTGGAAATGAAAATGAAAATGTTTCTATTCCAAAGCAAAGGATGGAGGTCAAAAAACCTGAAATGGAAATCAAACCTTGGCAGGCTGAAGGTGAACTTGATGAACAAGGAAGTAAGTTTAAGAAGCCAAAGTTTGGCATTAAAATGCCAAAGTTAAAAGGACCTGAAATTGACCTAAGCTTATCAAAGAAAGACACAGATGTTACACTACCAGAGACTAAAGCTGAAATAGCTTCCGAAATTACTCTTGGCCATGTAGATGTTTCCATTAAAGAGCCAAAGTTGGAAGTTGAAAAACTAGAAGAAAAAATCCAACCTTTGCAGACCAATGTTGAACTTAAAGGACAAGGAGGCAAGTTCCAAATACCAAAATTTGGAATCACAATGCCAAAAGTGAAAGGACCTGATATTCAAGTTAGCTTATCAAAGAAAGATGGAGATGTGACACCAGCAGAAGCCAAAGCAAAAGTCCCTGATGCTCATGTTGATGTCAGTCTTGGAAAAGAAGATTTTTCTCTTTCAAAGGGAAAAATTGAAGTTAGAAAGCCTGTATTGGAAATGGAGCCTGTGCAAAGTGATTTTGAAACAGATGGACAAGGAAGCAAGTTTAAAATGCCAAAGTTGGCAATGTCAATGCCTAAAGTAAAAGGACCTGAAATTAACTTTGGCTTCTCAAAAGCAGATGGCGATGTGTCACTGTCAGAGGCCAAAACTGAAGTGAAAGTTCCTGAAGTGGAGCTAAAGGAACCCTATGCTAATGTGGATATTAAAACACCTGAAATAAAAGTTGGGGCAAAAGGTACAGAAGGATCGCCATCAAAATTTAAAATGCCAGCTTTCAAACTACCAAAATTTGGAGTTGGTACTCCAAATGTTTCTGTAGAAGTACCAGATATGGACAAACATGTCAAAATTCATGAAACTGATGTTAAAATAACTCATGAGGGATCTGCAGCTGACATTGCAGCACCCAGCTTTGACATTAAGGGTCCTACAATTGATATGAAAACTACAGATACTGAACTGGATGGGAAAGGAGGTAAGCTTAAAATGCCACATCTTGGTTTCTCCATGCCAAAAGTGAAAGGACCTAAAACTGATTTAAGTCTATCAAAGAAAGAAGTAGATGTCAAAATACCAGAGACAAAAACTAATGTAAATCTTCCAGAGGCTGATCTTAAAAAAGTGGATGTTTCAATTCCAGAGGCTAAGATTGATGTTAAAAAACCTGAAATGGAAATGCAGATCTTGCAGACTGGAGGTGAACTTGATGGACAAAAAGAAAAGCTTAAAATGCCTAAGTTTGGAATCAAAATGCCAAAATTAAAAGGGCCAGAATTTGACTTGAACTTATCAAAGAAGGATGTAGATGCTTCACTCCCAGAAGCCAAAGCAGATGTAAACCTTCAGGATGTTGAAATAAAACCATCCTCTAAAGTAGAAATTAAAGCTCCTGAGATTGAAGTTGTAGCTAAAGATACAGAAGGACTACCTTCAAAATTTAAAATGCCAAGTTTCAGTGTCTCCATGCCTAAAATAAAAGGGCCTGATATTGACTTAAGCTTATCAAAGAAAGACACAAATATTACATTGGCAGGGACCAAAGCAGAGATCAAACTTCCAGAAGCCCAGAAAATTGATGCTGGTTTTGGAAAAGCAGAGGTTTTTACTCCAGAAGCAAAGGTAGATGTTAAAAAACCTGAGGTGGAAATGAAACCTTTAAAAACTGACATTGAACTTGAAGGACACGGAGGCAAGTTCCAAATGCCAAAGTTTGGAATCACAATGCCAAAGGTTAAAGGACCTGAAATTGATATCAGCATGTCGAAAAAAGATGTAGATGTTACACGACTTGAGGCTAAAGCCCAGACTGACTTCCCAGAAGCTTCCAAAATTTCTGTGGATATGAAACAACCAGAGTATGAAGCAGAAATTGATGGACAAGGCAGCAAGTTCAAAATCCCAAAGTTTGGAGTCTCAATGCCAAAAGTAAAAGGACCTGAATTTGATTTCAGCTCATCAAAGAAAGATGCAGACATCAGGCTACCAGAAGCCAAAGCTGAAGTAAGTCTCCCTCAAGATGAACTTGAAGAACCTTCTGCTAAAGTAGAAATTAAATCTCCTGAGACTGAAGGTCAGTTAAGTGGTGTGAAGGGATCACCATTAAAATTTAAACTGCCCACATTCAAATTTCCAAAATTTGGAACTGCTACTCCACATGTCAGTGCTGAGGTACCTGAAATAGACAAAGAAATTAAAATTGATGGAGCTGACTTGCACATATCTGTGCCACAAACAGATGTTTATCTCCCTGAGGTTAAAACAGAGGTCCATCTGCCATCTGAAGTTGAAGTCAAAAAGCCCTCAGGAAGTGTTGTGATAGAACAGCCTGGTGTTGAGGGAGATGTAAAACTTAAGAAACCAAGGTTTTCAATGCCTAGATTTTCCTTTTCAAAACCAAGTGTTAAGGCCCCAGAAGTTGATGCTAACCTTCAGGATGCTGATGTGAAAATTGCAATTACAAAGGGAAAGGTGGAAGTGAAAGAAGGAGAAGTGGATATTAAACAGTTAGAGTATGAAGCAGAGGTTGATGGGCAAGGAAGCAAGTTCAAAATCCCAAAGTTTGGAATCACAATGCCAAAGGTAACAGGGCCTAACATTGATTTAAATGTATCAAAGAAAGATGTAGACGTCACACTTCCAGAAGCCAAAGCTGAAGTTCAACTTCCAGATGTCAAAATGAAACAACCGGCTGCTGCTGTGGAAATTAAAGCTCCTGACACTGAAGCTCAAACAGGAAATGTGGAAGCAAAAGGCAGCAAGTTTAAACTACCAAGTCTTGGGTTTTCTGGCCCTCAAGTCAAATTGCCTGACATTGGCATCGACTTGTCAAAGAAAGATGTAGATGTGACAATACCAGAAGCCAAAGCTGAAGTCAAAGTCCCTGAAGTTGAACTAAAACAAACCTCTGCCAAAGTGGAAATTAAAGCTCCTGAAATTGATGTTCAAACAACTAATGTTGATGGATCACCATCAAAATTTAAAATGCCAACATTCACATTACCCAAATTTGGAGTTACTACTCCACACATCAGTGCGGAAGTACCTGAAATGGACAAAGACATAAAAATTGGCGGGGCTAGTGTGGACGTCACTGCACCCAGCATTGACACAGAAGGCCTGTCTGTGGATGTGAAAGCTAAAGGAAGTGAAATTGAAGGCTCAGGAAGCAAGTTTAAAATGCCAAAGTTTGGCATCTCAATGCCAAAGGTAAAAGGACCTGAAATTGATTTAAGCTTATCAAAGAAAGATGTCAGTGGAACATTACCAAAAGCTGAACTCAAACTGCCCAGTGTTGAAGTCAAAGAACCTGAAGTGGAAATTACAGTCCCTGAGATAAAAGTTGCAATGAAGGATAAAGAAGGATCGCCATCAAAATTTAAGATGCCGACATTCAAATTACCAAAATTTGGAGGAAGTACTCCAAGTGCTACTGTGGAAGTACCTGACATGGAGAAAAGTATCAAAATCGATGGAGCTGACATAACAATTCCTGAGGAGGTTCTTGCAGTCCACATTGCAGCACCCAGCATTGACACTGAAGGTCCATCGATAGAAGCTAAACCTGCTGGCGTTGAACATGAAGGAAAAGGAGGCAGGTTTAAACTGCCAAGTCTTGGTTTTTCTGGGCCTCAGGTCAAGCAGCCAGACATTGATTTAAGCTTATCAAAAAAGGATGTAGATGTAACCCTCCCAGCGGCTAAGGCTGATGTCAAACTCCCTGATGTTGGACTGAAAGAACCTTCTGGTGAAGTGGAAATTAAAGGTCCTACGATCAAGGTTGCAACAAAGACTACAGAAGGATCACCATCAAAATTTAAGATGCCAACATTCAAATTACCAAAATTTGGAGTGAGTAGTCCAAGTGCCACCGTAGATG
>JAOWBC010000248.1:2237163-2260965 GCA_028566105.1 Hypoplectrus providencianus
ACAGAGATGTCAAAATTGATGGAGCTGACATTGAGATTCCTGAAGAGGTTCTTGAAGTTCACATATCAGCACCTAGCATTGATACTGAGCATCCATCAATAGATATCAAAACTACAGGAGCTGAACATGAAGGGAAAGGCAGCAAGTTTAAACTGCCAAGCCTCGGATTTTCTGGGCCTCAAGTCAAACGGCCTGATATTGATTTAAGCTTTTCAAAGAAAAATGTAGATGTGACACTACCAGAGGCCAAAACTGAGGTCAAGGTCCCTGGAGCTGAACTAAAAGAAACTTCTGCCAAAATGGAAATCAAGGCTCCTGAAGTTGATGTTCAGAGAAGTAATGTTGAAGGATCACCATCAAAATTTAAAATGCCAACATTCAAATTACCCAAATTTGGAGGTGCTGCCCCTGATGCCAGCGTAGAAGTACCTGATGTGGAAAAAGACATTAAAGTGGAAGGAGCAGATTTAACAGTCAAACTTCCAGATGTTGAAATCAAAGAGCCTGAGGGTTCACTTTCTGTATCAGAAGAACCAATGATAGAGGTTGATGCCAAGTTGAAGAAGACAAGCTGGACATTGCCAAGATTTTCATTTTCAAAGTCAGGAGTTAAGGCCCCTGAGGCTGATGTCAACCTTGCCCCCAAAGTTGATATTACACTACCAGAGGCCAAAACAGATGTTAATCTACCAGATATTGATCCCACAGAATCCCCAGATATTACCATGGAGGGAGTTCCTGCTATAGATCTTGATGCCAAGTTTAAAAAGCCAAGGTTTTCTTTACCTAAATTCTCATTTTCAAAGCAAAGTTCAAAAGAGTCTAATGTTGATGTCACTCTCCCACACACTGATGCTTCTCTTCCAGAGGTAAATGTGGATGTCAAACAACCTGAAGTGGAACTTAAATCAACAGAAAGTAACCTGGAATTAGAGGGGCAGGAAAGCAAGTTTAAAATGCCAAAGTTTGGTATCACAATGCCAAAAGTAAAAGGGCCTGATATCGACTTGAGCTTATCAAAGAAAAATGTAGATGTGACAATACCAGAAGCCAAAGCTGAAGTCAAAGTCCCTGAAGTTGAACTAAAACAAACCTCTGCCAAAGTGGACATTAAAGCTCCTGGAATTGATGTTCAGACAACTAATGTTGATGGATCACCATCAAAAATGAAAATGCCAACATTCACATTACCCAAATTTGGAGTTACTACTCCACACATCAGTGCGGAAGTACCTGAAATGGACACAGACATTAAAATTGATGGAGCAACTGTGGATGTCACTGCACCCAGCATTGACACAGAAGGCCTGTCTGTGGATGTGAAAGCTAAAGGAAGTGAAATTGAAGGATCAGGAAGCAAGTTTAAAATGCCAAAGTTTGGCATCTCAATGCCAAAAGTAAAAGGGCCTGAAATTGATTTAAGCTTTTCAAAGAAAGATGTAGATGTCATATTACCAGAAGGTGAAGCTGAAATCACGCTTCCCAATGTTGATGTCAAAGAACCTAAAGTGGAAATTAAAGCTCCTGAAATCAAAGTTGCAACAAAGACTACAGAAGAATCACCATCAAAATTTAAGATGCCAACATTCAAATTACCAAAATTTGGAGTGAGTAGTCCAAGTGCCACCGTAGATGTACCTGACAGAGATGTCAAAATTGATGGAGCTGACATTGAGATTCCTGAAGAGGTTCTTGAAGTTCACATATCAGCACCTAGCATTGATACTGAGCATCCATCAATAGATATTAAAACTACAGGAGCTGAACATGAAGGGAAAGGCAGCAAGTTTAAACTGCCAAGCCTCGGTTTTTCTGGGCCTCAAGTCAAACGGCCTGGCATTGATTTAGGCTTATCAAAGAAAGATGTAGAAGTGACACTACCAGAAGCCAAAGCTGAAGTTAAACTCCCAGATGTTGGACAAAAAGAATCCTCTGTCAAAGTGGAGGTCAAAGCTCCTGAAATTGATGTTCAGACAAGCAATGTTGAAGGATCACCATCAAAATTTAAAATGCCAACATTCAAATTACCCAAATTTGGAGGTGCTGCGCCAGAGGTCAGTGTAGGAGTACCTGAAGTGGACAAAGACTTTAAAATTGATGGAGTTAGTGTGGACGTTTCTGCACCTAGCATTGATACAGAAGGCTTATCTGTGGATGTGCAAGCTAAAGGAAGTGAACTTGAAGGAACAGGAAGCAGATTCAAAATGCCAAAGTTTGGCATCTCAATGCCAAAAGTAAAAGGGCCTGAAGTCAATTTGAGCCCATTAAAGAAAGATGTGAACGTGACAATACCTGGGACCAAAGCTGAGATTCAACTTCCGGAAGTCAACATAGAACAACCATCTGCTACAGTTGAAATTAAAGCCCCTACTATTGAAGTGCAAAGAGGTAATGTCGAAGGAAAAGGCAGCAGGTTTAAACTACCAAGTCTTGGTTTTTCTGGCCCTCAAATCAAAAGGCCTGATATGGATTTAGGCTTGCCAAAGAAAGATGAAGATGTGAAAAAAACAGAAGCCATAGCTGAAGTGAAACTCCCTGAAGTTGAACGAAAAGATTCTTCGGTCAAAATGGAATTTCAGGCTCCTAGAATTGAAGTTCAAACAACTAATGTTGATGGATCACCATCAAAACTGAAAATGCCAACATTCAAATTACCCAAATTCGGAGCTGCCACTCCACAGGTCAGTGTGGAAGTACCTGATGTGGACAAAGACACAAAAAGTGATAGAGCTGCAGCGGATGTAACAGCACCCATCATTGACAATGAAGGCTTAACTGTAGATGTGAAAGCTAAAGGTGGTGAACTTGAAGGACCAGGAAGCAGGTTTAAAATGCCAAAGTTTGGCATCTCAATGCCAAAAGTAAAAGGGCCTGAAATCGACTTCAGCTTATCAAAGAAAGATGTGAACTTGGCAATACCAGAAGCCAAAGCTGAAGGTAAACTCCCAGATGTTGGACAAAAAGAATCCTCTGTCAAAGTGGAGGTCAAAGCTCCTGAAATTGATGTTCAGACAAGCAATGTTGAAGGAACCCCATCAAAACTTAAAATGCCAACATTCACATTACCCAAATTGGGAGTTGTTCCTCCGAAGGGCAGCGTTGAAGTACCTGATGTGGAAAAAGACATTAAATTACCAAAGGTTACAGGACCTGAAATTGATTTGAGTTTATCAAAGGAGAATGTAGATGTCACATTACCAGAAGCTAAAGCTGAAATCAAACTGCCCAGCATTGAAGTAAAAGAACCAGGGGGTGCCATTTCAGTACCAGATCCATCAACCGTTGAGGTTGAAACCAAGGTGAAACGACCAAGCTGGACATTTCCAAAATTTTCATTTTCAAGGTCAGGTGGCAAAGCCCCTGATGTTGATGTTAACATTAAAACACCCAAAGTTGATTTTACATCACCAGAGGCCAAAGCAGATATCCAAGGTTCTCCAGGATCTATTTCAGTGGAAGAGCCATCTGCTGCAGAACTTGATGCAAAAAAAGCTAAATTTTCACTACCCGGGTTTTCTTTTTCAAAGGCAAGGGTTAACGAGGTGAGTGCTGAGCTTCCATGTGTTGATGTTTCTCTTCCAGAGGGAGAAGTGATAGTCAAACAACCTGAAATTAAAATTAAAGATCCTGAGCATGAAGATGAACTAGACAGCCAACAAAGCAAGTTTAAACTGCCAAAGTTTGGTATTGCAATACCAAAAGATTTAAATGCATCACAGAAAGATTTAGAAATCACACTGCCAGAAGTTAAAGCAGGGGTTAAGCTCCCTCAAACTGAAGTCAAAGAATCAATAGCTGGTGTTGAAATAAAAGCTTCAGAGACTGAAGCTGAATCAAAGGATGCCAGTGGATCACCACTTAAATTCAAAATGCCAACACTGAAAATGTCTAAATTTGGAGTTACTAACTATGAAGTCACTAAAGAAGCAGCTGATGCGGACAAAGTAGCAGAAACAAATGGAGCAAAACATGAGGAGAATGATACAGTCAACATCAAAGGTCAAAGTGTCGACATTCAAACAGAGGTGTCCAAAGCAACAATAACAGATTCTGAAATGCCAAAGACTGAGACTGTTAATGCTGGTCTTGGCTCTCCAAGTAAATTCAAACTACCATCAATCAAAATGCCAAAGCTGACATTCTCAAGGTCCACTGTTGAAGATGAACATGTGACTGTTGACACTGTACACAAAGATCAGCCAGAAAGGGATGCAGAGCCAAAGGAGGAAATTAAATCGCCAAAAATTAGTTTTACATCAATTGGTGAGATGCTCAAAAATATTGATGTTGAATTTGATGTTTCACATACAGATGAAAACCATGAAACCTCAAAGGAAGTGCTAGAGTCAGATCAGAACAAGCTGTTACAAACAAAGGAAAAGGAAACAACACAAGACACTATCAAGAGTCCTGAGCGGACAGGTTGGTTTAAATTCCCCAAGTTTGGACTGTCCTCCCCAACAAAACCTGCCAAGACCCCCGAAACAGACGAGCAAAAAGCTGAAAAGAGCCCAGTAGTGGAAACAGTGGATGAGGAAGTAAGCCCTACCTGTTCTGTCCAGTCCTCAGATGCCTTTGCAGATATTAGCTCTGCAATGACAAGTGAGCATACTGGACTATCCTTATCTTCTCCAACCAAGGTAACTGTCAAATACTCTGATCCTAACACTGCCTCAGGGCTTGCAGAGACACACAGTAACATCATTACTTCCACCACAAGGACTGAGCTGATCTCAGTTGAGCCCAACTTGCCTGAAAAAATCACAATCCTCTCACCTGGAGTCTCATCTTCGTCAGAGGACACGCTCAGACTGGAATCAAGAAAAATTCATGTGATAACATCAAACATACAAGCTACCCCAGAAGCACAACGTGCCCAAATCCAGTCAGCTGGAGGCATTCCCTTGGAGTCAATGGCTAAAAAAGCTGATTCATGGACAGTCGAGGATTCACAAAGTGGCACAAGAAGGGTCTACGAGAGGCATTTAGTAAGGGAAATATCAAATGAAAGAAGCGAAAGCAAAGAAACAATTGTGATAACTAAACAAATCACAAGTGTGTTTGACTCTTCTGAACCCATCTCAGGTGAGACAGCTTCATCCATTCAACGTCTGAGAGACACTGTGCACTCTGAGAAAATGAGGTTCTTTGATGGAGCTGAAAAGTGACATAACTTGATGTAAATTAAGTCAAAAGATGCTAACCCTTATTATCCAGATTCTATGGCAAGTGGGTTGTGTACCAACCATGTCTTAAGGTCAATCTTGGTTGCATGTTGCCAACCTATAATGAGATAGACTGATGTAATTCACAGTCTGATAGACAGTCTGATTAAGTTGTTAATAAGCTGTGTAACTGAGTGCCCTTATTGCGAATTATGACATTACATCACAAAATGTCCTTGCTAATTATGGTACAAAACTACAGCAAGCCATGTATTTTGCTTATCAAAACTTATATTTGTTGTTTAATTGTTATTAATGTATAACACTGATCTAACTTAACTGTGCTCCTCTTAACGGATGATAAACAGCAGTTTGATTTAAAATGGTTTATCAGAACAAGACTGTTACAAAAATTGATCAATGTAACTGACATTCCAAAATATGTTTACAATAATTTCACTGTTAAGTTGACAGTAGTGAGCACCTAAAATATGAGAGTGCAGTATATGACAGAAAGATTAATATGTACATGTATCACCAGGATATTGTTGTTGCTGTTAGCTAAAATGCAAAAAAAAATAATAATAACATAAAACAAAACAAAAATAGCAATGCAAAGCTGAAATTAAATGTGTATGATCAGACACAGCAAGTGTACTGCTGCAACTATATTTTTTATTCATATTTTTGCTTAGAATCTAATTTGCTACAGTAAAAAATATATGAAATGTATGTTCTCTTTCAATACCACTGTACAAATGGGAATATTAAACTGGCTGTGTAAATAGCTTTTAATTATCTCTGGATTTTTATTTGATTACTGCTTCTCATTTAATTCCGATGCAATGTGTTTGCAAAGTTATATACAATAAATAAATATTATTATATGTAAACCTGTGGCTGAAGCTGATGAGTTATGTTCTGGCCTCAAATAGAGCATTATGTGTGTTGTTCTTTTTGTTTTTTTAATTGCATTTGATTTATGTAAATAAAACATAAAACAGTTCCCAAAAAATTAAATACACACATAATCTGGTAACATCACTGGTGATGCAATTCACAAAAGGAACACATTTTCAATTCTAAGGTGCCCTAGTACTTTAAAGCATTTCTTTATAATACATCTCGATACATCTAGTCATCTAACTTTGTGATTATGTGTTAATGTTTATTTTTATAACATAAAAATTTAAATACACGTTTTATTTGTACATTAGTATTCTACACTAGGGTATTACAAATCTTAAGTAAAACAAATGAGTACTTCTTCCACCGCCACCAAGTACTTTAGTACTTAAAGACAATTACGAAGTGCTTTACAAGGTATACTCCTAGTTCATACTTGCACTACAGTATTACAGTTCAATTGCAAATATTGTACTTTTCACTTCACAAAAAAGAGAGCTTTAATAAATTACTTTGCAGATACATATTATTGATACAAAGTATAAATCAATCAGCTTAAAGATTTATTATTTGTTATTATAAATTAAGTTACCCAGCCGTATATAAATAATGAAAAGCACCACCTCGACTCGCAAAACTATTAAAGAAATAATCATGAATAATTATAATCCAATACGAAACTTCTCAACGTAATGTTATCATGTCATGACTTTACCTCATTAAGTATTAATACAAATATATTTGCACACTAGAGGGAGACACAGCTCACAAGTTTGTACATACAATCACTTTGTTATTGAAATAAAAATAAGGCGAATTATCTTAAACATTGCAACGCAGTAAAGGATCCGTGTGCTAGCTTAATTTACACTGATTGAAACGCTAAAATAACGGTTTCTGGTAGTTAACTAGCATGATAGAACCATTTACTAACCTTACTCAAATATTACACTTTCAACAAGGCAATAATAGACGACAAGACATCGTCGAGTGTCTCTGAATTCAAGTTATAGCGTGTACAATGTGGAACATTACCTGAAAAAGTCAGCTGTATGAAGATAATTTATAACAACGTTAGCTAATTTCAAATCATTAACGGCTGTTCGCTTCACCTCTGATTAATTGCTGCTTTCAATACTAATTGTAAATTCCCAACTTCAAGGATATTCAGTTGTAGGGCTATGTTTAACAGCCTTTTTGGGGGAATTAAAAACTCGCACTAAAATGGCGCTGCTGCAATATGACTGAAGAAAATATCCCCACTGCTTACGAATTATATGTTCAGATGTTTTTAAGTGTAATTTGGCCTTGTGACCTGAACAACAAATGCATCACAATTATCGGACTGGTTGTAGACTCCCTTCAAATTAAAAGCAGAAATTGTCAGTGGTAGAAAGTAACTACGTAAATTTACTCAGGTATTGTGCTAAAATAGAATTTTTAGGCACGTGGGTTTTTGTTCTACATAACATTTCAGAGACAATAAGTGTGCTTTATGTGGGATTTATTTGATACTTTAGGTTGATAGATTCAGAATAATCATAAAAGAGTATTATGTAGGCTGTTATGGATTAAATAGAAATTTACAAGCTACCTCGCAGTATAGGGAAAAAATTGTAAATAAGACATAGATACATCAGTAATTATTTCCAGTGATATAACTGACGCATTTTGCATAATGAGTGCTTGTTTTAAATATATTGAGCAGGAGTTGTGCGAAGTGATTTTGAATGCTGTCTTGTTGGTGTTATTACATATTCTACTTAAATAACTAAATTTTAGCAATAAATGTTATGGGGTAACAATAAACAAACTTTTGTGTATTGGAAAAAAAATGTTTTGTGTTCAAATATTACTGATAGAAAGTGTGAATATTGTTTGTATGTCGCAGAAACGATAACAGGTGCACCCACCAAAAGGTTTGAATGCAGGACATTTATCTGTAGTGGTGTAATTTGTACTTTTAAGATTACTCAGAAATCTTTTCCACAACTGCTTCCTATCTACTCAACTTCTTCTATCACTGACTACTACATCACCTAACCGTCACATTTCCGACAGTCCCTGAACGCAGCTCCGCTACTTGCTCCACTGCGCAGCCTCTGAACACTTCGATACGAGCGGCAACTTCACCGGGAGCCTCGCTCGCCCCGCCGCCTGTCGCCCACAACAGCCCGCATCATCATCACCATCATCATCATCATCATCATCATCATCATCCTCATCAGCATCATCATCAGCAGCATCAGTGTGATGAAGCAGCGGAGGACGGAGACCTTCCTGCTCTGAGACACTGGATCAGCCCGCAGACAGGTACGGAGCTTTTATTCTAATAAACATTCAGGAACAAACTCTCAACTAAAATCGGCTTTTAGACATCTTTTTCACAATCTTACTGGATGACTGATGAGTTTATTTTTTTAAACTTAACCTCAGAGGTTTAGAAAAATTTATAAAGGTGGTTCACCTTGTGGGTTTTTGTGGTGAAGCTCAGTGTGTGGGATTGTGGGCAGCTGATCAGCCTGTAAGGGTAGGTGTAGCAGAGGCTGTGTTTTATACAATGCTATTTAAAATCTATTAATAGTATCTGTACCTGCATCAAACTGGCTACCTGTTGTGTGTGACATGCAGGTAAATTTGCACCCAAAACCTACACGGTGTGATCATTTATTCCTAAAAAATATTTGTTGTCTTATCTATTAAATGTATAAGTTTCTGTATCAAAAATAGAGCAGGAAATGTGAATTAGGGCAACAAAAAGAGGAGAAATTCAACATAAACAGAGCAGTGGAACATTTAAGAGGGCTGTGTGGTGAGAAAAGAAGAGTATAACTATATTTGGACATGGCTTGAATTTTTCATTGTATGTCCTAGGGCTGTAAAAAAACTTGCTGGATTTGTGTGAGGAAGCTGCATTTGAGGAGGTGGTGTTGCTGCTGCTGGCTCTGATTTAGCAGCAGAAATGTAAAAAAAAAAATGCAGCTGGGGCGAGTGAAAGTAGAGCGGTCATTCTGTCTTTATATGAAACTATTTAATTGTGGTATTAAAAAATATTAAACGGTCCAGTAGGATGCACATTTTTGGGCAACTGCTGCTCCTTTAACTGGACCATCTCCACCGTGATGAATCTCATGATGGACAGAAGAAGAGGAGGAATTTTAATCTGTGAGGTCACACCAGATGCACACTTCTCATCTGAAAAGCAAACAGTAAAAATGGAAATGAGGCTGTGAGAAGAATTATTTTCTGTTTCCTTAGGAGATCAGGTTTTTTTTTTTTTTTAGGTGGAAGTATCTGGCTCCAAACTGAAGTCTGTGATGCTGCAGTACATCAGGGTGCTTCTGTGGGTTTTTGGCTCGTACAGTTGATTTTTTTTGGCTGCAACTAACAATTGTTTTCATTATTAAGTAATCTGCTGGTTATTTAATATCTGTGGAATCCAAAAAAAAGAAAAAAGGCCTTTTAAAATTACCTGATACCCAACAGGATGTCTTTAAATGTTTTGTCTTATTCAAACAATTATGAGTATTTCGTATTTGGTCCATTTTGCTTTTCAAAAAATTGGATTAATATTCTGATATATACGCAAATCCAATCTGATTTCTTATCTCTGCTAATTTGATTTGGAATTTTATTTCTTACTGAATAAAAGTGCTGAAAGCGGAGGGGGAAGTAAGGGAAAGTTGTAAAATGGTAGAGGACGAGCATGATGGTGGATGTGTCCTCGGGACTTGCTTCACAGAACACTGCCATCTACAACACCGCCTGCACTTTTAACCCATGAGGTACATTATTGCAACCTCAACTGTCGCCGTGTTTGTTGTCAGAAAACTTTGGGGTCTAAACTGAGCCGCCCCCTAGTGGAAGTACTGATTATATTACCTGTCAATATTAAGGATGCATGGTAGAAACCATTTGAAATGGACTTACTATTTTCACACATAAAAGTGAGCATTATAAAGGCTAAAACTTATTTCAAACCCTCCAACCCATAAGAAAATCCACATCAATCTTGAAACAATGAATCAGAAATACAAAATGCAAACTAATTTCCAGGTTTTAGGACTCATTCCTGCACCACTCTTGGATAGTTAACGTTACCCTGTGTAGCTTTTCAGCACTAATGGTGCAATGGAGCAGCATTGGTTTATGTGTGATGGTTATTCTAACAATGACATATAGCCTTTGACGATATTTCAATTGTGAAAATAGACCATATCTAAGATTCCCAGGTTCTATCTGTTTGCTCAGCATACTCTCAAAAAACAAAAAATCTCTTTTGTGAAAACAAAACAGGGATAAAAAGGTATATTACAGAAGGCGATGTGCATCCATGCAGTTGTACTTATTAATTGATGTATTTATGTACTGTTCTATCCCTAGCAAACATTAGTTTATCATGGAAAATTTTACCATGTGCTTGAGGCATATAATGCAGTTTTAAAATGAAAGAGGCTATAATCTAAACCACCAGTTAAAACCAGCTGAAAATGGAAACCATTTCATGTCTCTATTGATGCAGAAGTGAAAGCAGCGTCCTGCAGAGTAAACAGGCAGACATTAACACATGGATAACCTCGTTCAGACCTAATGGCTCAAATAAGACATTATTATTATTCATCTGGAGAGAGAGAGGAGGAAAAGAAAAAGAAAAAAAGCATGACAGAAGCATCACGCCTGGCAGCAACATTTAAATTTTTGTGTCTGTCACGCTTCAGTGAAAGCACTTCTCAGAGATCAGGCTGGGATCATGTGCGGCGCTCCACAGGCCTCTTCTTCTACTGTTTCTACCTTCATGAGAGTGGGCCGGAGTGACCGCACAGACTCCCTCCACAGGGAACAGAACGAGCCTCTGATGAGGAATAAAGGCTGTATTGTCTCATGACGGAGGGACAGAAGCGATTCCAGGTTTCACAGAGAAAGTCTCACAACAGCAACGCGTCCCGACGGTGGTAATTGCTGCGTAACGGCACACATGAATACCCCACAAATCAGCTCTCGGCCTTGCTGGTGCGCTCAGGCAAAGTGCACAACTCAGACAATCAGAGGCATACAACCTCAATTGCTCGTCCCCATGGCAACAGCAACTGCTGGTCTGATTGTATGGAAAGTGGTGTTTCTGATAACTTGTCAAATGTAAAAGTCTAGTGGGCAGAAGACTGGTGCCGCTGGCTGGTTTTAAAGAAACAGTAATATGAGGTTTTTATTCATATCAGTTTAAAGAATGAGATAATGGTCCTGATTTAAGAAAATCAGGGATAAGGGGAAGGTATGGTGTATCCTCTGCTGAGACTCTGGTCATAAGATCAGGAAAAGCAGCCATACTCGTTACATTTAAAATAATTATGCAGTCCCTCTCAGCTAAAACTGGGTTGTATATTGAGTTTCAGTTCACTGTTTTTTCATCCGGCCACACATTTCCTGTTCTGGTTCAATCTCTCCACTCTCAAGGTGTCATTTTCAGATGATAAGTCCACTGTACAACACGTGCCCAGCAACGGTCAGAATACAGACTTACAGACACGGTAAAGGCTGCTCAGTGAACAATGTGGAGCCATAAGCTGCTTCCCAAAGTCAAGGAAAGATCCTCAAACAGCTGTCTTTGAAGGATACATTGAAGTCGGCACCCTACAGAAGAAAGAATATGAAGAATCTTAAGAATGAGTGTATCCTCTGCTGCCTTGTGCTTTGCGGACAATCTTGGGTTTTTTGGCAGTTGATAAATCACCATATATGTGATTACTGCCACCTACTGGGCTGGAGAGTGAAGCATCGTCTCCTTTGAGTTCAAAATATGCTGAAGTGGCTATATATAAATATAAATATATATATATATATATATTAGCATTAACGAAAGCATTCGGGTTGCTATAACAGGCAAAACGGTGAAAGTAATGCTATCCTTTAAATTTCTTCAGTGTTTAATGTTGGATGGAAAGGTGGAAATATTTTATAAAGGCAGTGGTGAAGAAGACTAACAGGTTGTTGTAGTTTTGCAGGTGGTTTGCTCTTGATTTTTGTGGGTTTTCAGAAAATCTTTTCAACAAAAAGAAGCCAGTGGAAACGCATTATAGAAGGTTCAATGATTGGCAATCATCGTCATCATCAGCTTGTGTTTCCCTCCAGGATGACTGAGGTGATGAACTCTCTGGAGCCCAGTACGGAGGACTTCAGTGGGGGAGGAGCAGGAGCAGATCAGGGCGCTGTATCCTTCCAGGTGTGTGTGTTTAGATGATTTTATACCAGTCCAGTTTACTGGAGAATGAAGCACACAGTGGTGAGTCACAGGAGTGATGAGTAAAATGTAACGCAGGTCATTAGTTGGACTCTGCTGTGAGTAAATGGTATGTGTCTTTTCCAGCCAAGTGATTTATCATCTACTACAGTACCATTTATTTTATAAACATTATGTATCATCATTAAGTGTAAAGACTGATCACTCATGTTCTATTTTATGGCGCCAGTGAGATATTTGGCTTGATATCTTCTGAATACTGTTTGTGCTTAGAGTTTTTCAATAAAATGTTTAAAAACGACTCCATCTGTGTTATATATAAATAGACAAGTTCTGTACATAGATTATGTGAATATTTCCAACAAGTTTCCATCCTTCTGCTCCTTTTTTAATCCCAATTTATTATTATTTTTTTAACAAAATATGCACAGCTTTGTTACCGATTAATATATTTTTAATAGGGTTACTTTTAACCTATTTCTTCCTTTTTTTGTACTGGACTAAAAAAAAATCAGGATTTAAGAATTACAATAATGTGATACCATATACCATGAGATCATAAAACTATATTTTAACAAATATTAGTAATAATAATTTATTCATGATTATTTATTATTGATGAGTCTTATAAAATAAGAAAAAAACATATTTTTAATACAAAAAAATGACAATATAAATCTGCCTGTAAACTTTTTTAATTAGAAATTCTCTCTTTTGGAGGACAGAACAAGAATAGCAGAAATTTAGCCAGTAGTTACAGTAACATGCTATAGTCTTGTTTAAACCACTGCATCTAAAAGAGTATATCAATACTGTAAAAATAACAGATTCTTCTTTTGTATTTCAAACAATAGAAAAGAAAGAATTGCTTGCATGAGCGCATTTTAAGCTTGTGATCAAAGTAACAAGTCATTGAAGCTCAGCTGCTAATCTTTCATCTGATACACAGTTTTCCTAATCCGATTTTTACCGCATTGTTATTTTCCACGTGTGCAATGAGTAGCTCCTCAAACATGATGACCCCTCTGTTAAACCTTACATAAGCTTCGAACAGATCTTCCCAGATACCCATGAAAGGTATCCAAAGCTGACCAAGAGGCTTCCCTCCATTGTGGTCGAGCCAACGGAAACAGCCGAGGTGGAGAGTGGCGAGCTGCGCTGGCCGCCGGATGAGCCGAGCTCTCCGGACGGCCAAAAGGCGAGGCCCAGTGCAGACGCACAAACTGCAGGTGAGGAAGAGCGTTCATTCAGAGTCAAACTGGCCAAATACAAGTAAAGCCAGGCAAAGTACTGTGATCATTACCTAAAGGATCATCACATCATCAGTGCATTTTATTTCCTGTAACAAAGTTAATTCCAGTGGGCCATCAGGTGAATCTGAGGGGTTGTGAGATAATCAACTGGAGAAGAAACAAAGTTCAGTTACCCACATTTTTTTTTTTTTTAATTTTGGAGCATTTCTGTAAATATGATTAGAATACAATAGGGATGTTCATTTACATTTTTGTTTTTGGTCTTTAAAATCGCCCAAAAACAAAAATAAATACTTAAAATTATCTTTCAATTGCTTTTTTAAACTGATGTTATTATGGGGATAAAATACTTTTTGTTAGCTTACGATGAGTAGTCAGAATTTTGTGTCAAATGAGATTTCCTGTTTTGTTTTTTTCTTTTTAAAACCATTCCTTGTTTTATGATTTTTTTAAGGTTTTACGAGTCACAACACTATAGTGTTGAGATACTGTACAAGTCAAATGTATATTAAAAAAAACAAGCATTACAAGTACAGTAATACTGGAGTAAATTAATTTAGTTACTCTAAACCTCTGTCTGTCCTCAAATAGGGTTCATGCCAACAGCTGTCCTTCGAGTGTCTCTCCACAAATGAGGAGCTTCATCACCATCACAAATTCATATCCGTCTCTTTAAGCCCATAAAAAGTTACTTCCTGTGATGACTTCCTGTAGTTCCTTATGCTAATGAGGGACTTTGCAGCCATCCTCACCTAAAAGGACAAAAGTATGGTGATAAACTGTGGCTCAGAAATCAGATGAGTCGCATCACTGAGTTGAAAAATGAACAGTATTGTATCGAGGCAGTCTCGTCATTTGTCTCACAAACAGGACGCTGCCGCAGTCACACAACTCCACTTGGAGGGTGAATCATGAGAGGAAACATTTTCATTTCAGTTCATGCCGCTCAGTGCTGATCTGCATCCTTCTGCCTCTGGTCGGCTCTTTCTTTTGACTTTGTCAGCATTCATGCTCCCTCTGAGCACCACTTGATGCTGTGAATTGCAGCTGAACGGCAGCATTCAACAAATTTGATCTAGAAATTTGGGGTTTGTGGCCAACAAAGCTGTAAGAAAATATTAATCCGGTTGAGTTTGCCCTAATATTGAAGTAGATGATCAACCTTATACTTAGTACGATGTCGTTATTTGGTTTTATCTAAGTCGGGATAGCGGGCCTTTTGCATCAAAAAGTTGCAGCATCAGAACATTTTATTTTCTTTTTATGCGTTGAACTATCCAAACTGCCACACTTGTCCTTGGTATAAGCACGCAGCAGCACTGAAGACAAAACTGACAAGATCTATAAGAATGTCATAGCTTGACAACTTGCAGGTTGATTATTAAGTGTTACAAATGTTCAGTGTTCAGAGAGAAATTCAACTGATCTTGGATTTTGTTTACTCAAATCCATGTTGAAATCGTGAAAAATTGGATGACAGTTTATTTGGCTGATATTAAAGTGAAATTGATTTCAACTGGCTCTTTATCACTGCAGTGCAGGCAGTACATGCAGATAAACAGCATCTGGAGCTGTGAGGTGTGAAAATATTTAAGTTTTAGTTTGAAAAACGGAAAGACTGTAATACTAGATTTTACCACTAGGTGGCAGAAGAAAAGGAAAAAAAAGAATATTTTTTCATATTAGCAAAGTTTTCATTCTTTTTGACCCTCTGCCATGTCTCACCACTTCACCTCAGAAAACACATTAAGTTAATTTGTTAACAGTAGTCAGATTACAAAGCAAAACCTTGTTCGTTTTTCACAGTCTGCATTCATATGCAGACATCTGTTGCAGAGATTCAGAGGTTAGCACTGTCACAGAGCCTAATGGCCCTACAAATGTGACACGTATTAAACATATTTGCAGAGAATTGTAGATTTGTTATGTTCGAAGTTTATCTTTACACTCCTACATTTAAATATTTGTTGAACTATAAAGCTTTGAAAAGAAATAAGCTATGATAAGTTCAATAACTGCGCTCCAGCTTCCTCCCAAAATACACACATGCAGCTTTGGTTTAACTGGTGACTTTAAAAGTCTGGCGACCTGTCCTGAGTGTACCCCGACTCTCCCCTAATGTCAGCCAAACTTTAGTCCCCCAAGACCCAAGTTCAGATTAAGGGTAAGGGATAATGATCAATAATGCTGTAAAAGTAATGCTAAGATTCCTACAGTTAGATCTGGAAAATGGCTGAAAGATGGAGGAATTTATCCAGCTGTTTTGTTCCCAGATGTGGACCAGTCTGATGTCGGCGTGGACAAAGGGGAGGAGATTCAGGATTCCAACTGAAGAAATCCTCCTCCTGCGCATTCCTCTGTTACTGTGAGTGTGTCCAGACTTGGATGAATAAAAGAGTCCGATAGAAGAGTGCAGTGCATTGATAGAAAGATCACAGCGACAGTTTAGAGAAGGGTAGAAAAACAGATTCCCAAACCCCAGCTGACGGGCTTGGAGCCAATGTCGTGTTGCCACCTTTCTGGAGTAAATTTACAGACGGTTTGTTGTTGATTTTGCTTCTTATTCTGATGAGGGAGGTTGTTCTGACACATGTAGGCTTTTAAAGATGATTGAAGGGATCAAGTTGCCCTCTTGAACAAGTTTTTTGTTTCTGTTTCCTTTTTCAGGAGAAGCTGCCTTGAAATTTACAAAATATACTTTAGCTTTTGGCAGCAGATGTGTTTTTAATGAAAGGATTTAAATACTTTATCTCCAGTTTGAGGGTTTTCTCATATAACATGACTGTTGTCACATTTCCAGTTTGTGATGTTATAAAGTTATAAGTTTTTTTTCCCTGGCTCCAAGCCCTCGCCGTCCAGATGCCATCTGATCTGGACAGCTGTTTCTAAATGCTGTCTGAAGTATTTAGCTCATGTGTGCCATATTACTACTACTACTGATGGTAGCTACTGTATTTGTGCACAGTTTTTACATTAACTCTAGATGTAAATTACATCACTGTACGTTAAGTGCTGACTGCTGTAGTTTTGGTGACGCTTGGTTTCACAATACACTTTGTAATAATAGCTACGATGTTTTAAAGAGCAGTATTTGATTAAGAAAGCCTTCAACGCTTTATTCGATGTTATTATGACACATTCTTTATATAATATATTATAATATGTTGTCTTCATACAGTCGATGTTAAAGGGAATGTAATCGTGTTCTGTTTTACTTATTGGAGCAATATGTTCACTGGAATTTAAAGGCAGTCCATTTTGTTACAGAAGTTAAAAATAACCAGTATATTTTAGACGTGTGTCGCTTGTCACAGACATGATATTTTTTAAAATACTGGAAGCCTAAATTATTGCACAAGTAATAAACCTTTTCAAAATTCTTAAAACGTTCTTTAATTCATTGTCCCTTTGCTTTGTGCCTAAACTGTATAATAATAGTGGCCGTAGTCGCCCATTGGTTTGTGGAATCCGGTAAAAAAAGGGTCAAAAAGGGTCAAAGTTCTTAGACAAAATCTTCAATCCTAGAGGTCACCTCACCATAAAGCATACTCTGCTTTATTGTTTATTTAAATAAAAAAAGGGCCATTATTTACAAAATGAACATCATGCTGTATTGAGGAACACTTGAGAGTGAGACAAACTCAGTATAAGAATGTTTACTGAGGTAATTAATCAATAGATACATATGGCCAATTTCATACTGATTCACATACAACCAATGGAGTCGCCCCCTGATGGCCATTAGAAAGAATGCAGGTTAAAGGCACTTCTTCATTGGCTTGGCTTATTTTGATGAACGTTACCCCTGGAGTTTGTGACAGTCAAAGGGAAGGGAGGGTTTACTCTGATTGGCTGACAATCTTTGTCTCCTTTAAGTGACGTCAGCTTTGATAACGACTTGAGAACCCTGTCAAAACAGGCTGTCTTCCAACAAGATAAAGCAAATATAGTGTACACTTAGACCTTTTTTAGGTGGCTCAAATACATTTTGGTGCTGCCCTTGCTTTTGTGCCATTTTGTGCCAATGTTTGCTCTACAGGTTGACCACATCCAGGGCAAAACGTGCTTAAAGCTGCCTTTTTGAAATGCTACAACTTTGAACTTAACTACTGAAACAATTTAAATAGTTTTGCATTTAAGACACATAACTTGTTAAAATAAAACTTTGCAGGTAAATATTATAAATCTGTTTGTCTTTTAAAGACTTCTTGTCTCTGTGTCTCTTTTGTTTCCGCCTGTATAAACACCAACAGACCAACAACAGGCAACAGGCAACATGCACCGCGCTCCCACGTATACTTTGTTAGCTTGTTGAGGCTGATACGCTGTTAAAGGTTGGCATGGTGTCTTGATCCAGACAGCGAGATGGGTGGCGGGGATCTCCATCTTATTTCTTTCATGCCTCGTTCGCTCTCTGGATCTGACCTTTTTGGATGACAACCTTGTGAAGAGCACTTCGTCGGAGCAAGCGGGGTCACTCCTGGGAAAATGAAGGGCTGCGGGGAGCGAGGCTGCAAAGAGGGGCGCGAAGGGGGGGGTGGGGGTTGGTGCAGTGTCAATTATCTCTCAAATGTCACAAGCTGTTTTTCAGAGGAAAGAAGGACTTGCACTCATCTCTCTTCTTAAGGACAGCTTCCTGTCTCGCTCATATTTTGCACAAAGGTGGAAGCTTTTAACATTTGCTGCTGCAGCGCTGCAATCAGTAAAACATCGTCACAACAACATTCGCTGATGTTGCTCCAGAATACCAACAGATTTCCACCACCTTGGATTTCGGATTAAAATACCTCAACAATTATTGAACATATTGTCATGAAATGTACAGATAATGATGTCTTTACAGGAATAAAACCTTCCTGAATCATCCTCTGAAACATCTACGACACTGATTGGCACAAAACATGGCAGTTACAGTTTTCAGAATGTGGTTAATGTTGTGAAATGGAACTCCTTATTTGGTTAAGAAGAAAAACAAGACGTAGCTTCGCCTAAAATACGTAAACTTTTAACTTTTGGTTTCACAAAGGACGTGATCAGTGCCCCCTGGGTGAAATACATAACTGAGCTTCTCATCTTGTGGTCTTTCTCGCTCTTTATACGACAATCGCCTATTCCTTTTGTTACTCCAGACATAACAATCACAGCTACTAGAGGTAGCTGCCTTACCACATCAATATTAGTCGTAAAATGCGCCACCTACTGGCTCATGGTTATGTGGGCATAACACGAATGATAGTGCGTTGTTTTTTGTAGGTTTGAGAACCAATGCACTGAGCATCAAATCCTTCATCAAATCTGATCCCTAAACTTATCATCCACCAACATTTACTCATCTTTACTTTGATACAAATTTTAAAGCTGGAAATTTTCTGCCATAGATTGGAGAGGAAATTACATGCAACATTTAACTTGATGCAGGAAGTAACTAAACTCTTAAAATATTTCTTTTTTTCATTTCAGTTTTTCGATAATATATTTACTTCTGCTTGTTATTTTGACTTAGCTTCTGTTTCAACATTTCCTTCTCCTATCATCTTTATTTTCTCCTTTTTCATCCATTTTTTCCTTCTGCCTTCTTCCCTCCTTATCCAGTTTTTCCTCGGTTCTTTCCTCATATCTTTTCCTCTTCTTCTCTTCCGCACTTCCTCTCTCTCCCTCCTCTCCTGATCTATATCTTCCACTTTCCTATTTCTTTTTCCTTCATCCTATTCCTTCCTCTCCTGTCCCAGTTTCCTCTTCATTTTATTCCTCATCCCTCCTTCTATCCTCTCCACACTTTCCTTCATTTTTTATTATTTCCTCTCCTTTCTTTTATCTTCATGCCTCCATGTTATTTACTCTTTATCTGCATCTCTTCTCCGTTTTGTTTTCATTCCATTCTTTGTTTTCTTCTTCCTCTCGTACCTTCTTTTCCTTGTTTTGTTCCCCTTCTTCCTTTTTCTCCTCATCCAACATAAATTTAACTCCAGTCCAGTAAATGTGTAGTTTTTTTTTTTTTACTACTCTGAATCTCCAACACTAACTCAGTCTCAAATAAACAACCATTATTTTTTCCCGGCTGTATCTCCTCTGGCTGCTCTCTTGTTTCATTATGTAGAATTCATTCATGTTCAGTTCAGAACAAAGACCACGCGGACCCTGCCAGCGGCCACTTGTAAATCTGTGTATTTAAAAGTACCTTTTAACACAGCCATTAGAGCCGCTGAGTGTTGTGAGGGAGTTGGGTTTTGATGATGTCAAAGTGTGCTGTGCCAGGACTTTCATCTCCCACTCCTGCTGGCTTCAAACGGTCTTTCAAATGTGGCCGTGATAGGCCGAGGTAACCCACATCCGCTGTCCGCCTTCGGCCCGACGCTGTCCTCCGTCACCTCAGCACGACAGGATGATAAGGTTTCTAGTCCGTCCATGTCAAATGGATCGTAGACGAAACAAGATGCAAAAACATGCCAACATCTTGCTACAGAATTCTAACTTCATTCCTGCCTTTTTTATTCATGATAATAATATACATTTTATTTTTAGAGGGTGTCTGCATATTTCTTCCATCATTACAAATCTGTATTTTAATGGCAACATAAGAGTTTTTTTGTTTGTAATGCCATTGGTCAAACCAGAATAACACGAATTGTTATATAAATATATATATATATATATATATATATAGAGAGAGAGAGAGAGAGAGAGAGAGAAATATATATATTTACTCTTTAGTGTTGAAGACTTAAAAAACAGATACGTATTTGAACAAATGACAATAAATATCTGAATCTAATTTCGCAAACACAGCTCTTACCCTGTCTTGAATCGAAAACGTCAAAGGTCTCATTACACTTGATGGCACGTTAAGTCGGAATCAAATATTTTTTTTACATCTTTCCATGAAATGATTGTAACAATGGGAATTATTAAACAATCTCTTGCAAACATACCACAATACAAATGAAACGGCACAATCAACAGAGGTTTGTATCTGACAACAAAATGATTCCAACTTTATGGGTGACGCTGTATGAGACAGACTCTGATAATTTTCACAAGATTGAGCACGAGATTTCTTAAAAGGCCAAACTGATGAAACGCAGCATGAATCTGATGAAACACTTGAACGTCCACCGGCTGAATTAAAGAGCAGCAAGATGCAGCGTGTTTGATTGTATGAAGAGCACTTACTGTGTGGACGGCAGCCAGCGAGGAGCTCCGTCTCCTCTGAGGACGCCCACACGGTGTAAAAAACACCTCCATGTTGGACTCATCATGGCCGCCTAGCACGCCACTGCGACTGGAAACATTAAGCAAGAAGCCAATGTAAACATTTGTCCGCCAACTTGTGGCGGCTGTTAATTGTCTGACTTCAAGTGGAAAAAACCTCATGGTGTGTGAGTATTTATAACTTATAATTATGGCAAAGATCTTTCTAAATGTGGCATCTAAAAAAGTACTGTGTATCTCTTTTGCACAACTTAGACCCCAGCTGAACTAATCAAAAAAAAGCTATGAAAATTGTTTTTGTTTGTTTTTGTTTCTCAACAAGGTCATATCATTTCTGAGTAAAGATCAAATAAAACCTTCTTTTTTATGTTTTTTTCAACAATTACAAAAACTGTTCTGCTTACATACGCTCACAGAGCTTAGTACTTTTATTGAATTTGTGGTAATCAACAACAGCCTCCTCCCTTAAACTAGAGATTCTATAGTTGTTGTAGGAATTACTCAGGAAGTCTGCATTTCACTGAAATTGTCTTCCATGAAAACAAAATATGTCAGATGGTAGCATGTGAAACGACCATTCCCGTCTGATTTTTCTGTCAAGGTCTTTCTTTACCCTAATTAATTCAGAGTGAAGTAACTAACCAATTAGTGACCAACTTATCTTAAACTTAAAAACCAACGGCATCAACATTTTTTTTTCTTTAAAAAAAAAAAAAAAAAAAAGACAGGTTACTCAATCATTCACAGTAAGCTAACCAATAAGGTACGCCAGCACTACCTCACCTCAGTTAACACGCAATTACTCACCCGCAAAACCCAATACGCACATGAATGACAGGAGCAGTGCAGGGAGAGTCCCAATGGGCTTCTTTTAAGGTTATAACGTATCTTAAATGAGTGTGCTATGGGGGTTTTCAGCTATGATCTCAGAACTTCGAAATTAGTAAAAAGTAAAATAAAAAAATCTTGCAAATGGACTCTGGTGACTTTGAAAACAGCATGGATAGCAGCATAAAAACACTGAGAATATCTTCACTGCTTTACTTTGCTGTCACACAGCCCTTTTTAGGTTAATGTGGGGCCCGTCGGCTCGAGCAAACTGGAGCCATTATCTTTTCTTTCTTCAAAGTAATCAGAGCCAATTGACAAAAACAGTGATTTTACCATGCAGAACACAGGCCTTTCTACTATGACATGGTGGATACCAATGGTTTTTAAAAAATATGACTTCTATCTTAGCTGTAACCACAAACACTGTAGCCTCTTAAAACAGTGGGCAAAATGTCAGAACCCTAAGGTTGTTAATTATTCAGAAACCAGCCACAAAGGCACAAATGTATTTTAGGTTTGTGTGTCAATTAACTGAAGCAAAATATATATATAAAAAAATCTTAATCAAAACACTAAAATATTGACGTTATAGTATTAATTAAATCACAATCCGTATCCTTATTTTTCGCGCCCCTTCTTTCTTTACGGAGAGGGAAATAAATCGTGATCCCATCCAAATACCCAGCAGATATGCATATTATTCATAATTACACAACCAGTTTGTCATTCAGCTCTGGTACACAGTTCAGTGAAGAGCGCCTCTTCATTTGTTTGGGAATAATGTTCCACTCAAACATGCGGCGCAGCACAGGGTTACTCTAGTAACCTTTTCTATGAATAGTAAATGTCACTGTAATCAATTTTAGATGGGGCGGCTCTGCAGGTGGAGCCTGCAGCCGGTTGGGAGGAGGAAAAGAGGTTGAAGTGAGCTGCTGCTGCTGCTGATGGAGCCGGTGTGCCTCCGCCTACTGTAGATGGTTTCATAAAGGCTTCGTGAGGTAAACAGCCCTGAGACTTCAAGAGCACAAATATCTGCTGTGAAGAACTGAGAGTTTGTTTACGTCTCACACCAAGTTCAAGTTCTCTGAAGTACACTTAGGTTTCACTTAAGTATGAGAAGGAAAAGTTAAAAGTTAAAATGAAAGTGCAATAAAGCAATTTACATATTCATTTTCACATTTTAGCATGGGTAGTTCAATAACCAAATAATGTGTGATGGAATAGCTAATTGTACGATTTAATAGCATAATTTAATTTAAAAAATGTACCCTGTTACATTACAAAATTAACATTATTAACATTATAAAATGTTAGTTAATTTTTTTTGATTTAAGAGCAAGCATTTTTGAAAGTGAAAAAACTAATTTGACATTTCCTTGTCAACCTACTACACATCTTTACATTTTTATTTCACTATTGATTCTATTTAATAAAACCTATTTTGAAATTTGCACTTAAATTTTGAAAATAAAAAGATTTCATAGTTCTGAAGTCAAAGTTACGTTTTGAATGAACAGAATTTTGTTCAGTGGTCTTGATTCCCAATCTGTGAAAAAATAAATTAAAATTCTGATCTGCCTGTTGGATGTTGTCCTGTTGGCTCAGTGGTTGAAGTTGGCAAATGCCGGTGATGAAAAGTAAGACATTCAGCTCACAAAAATTGTTTTCTGCTTTTATTTTATTCTAATATTTCTTTCTGTCTGTGTCTGCTGCATCCCACCGTCTAATAAAGCACTAATATACCTCGTAAGCAGCAATTTCACCTGAAAAGAAAACAAAGGGAATGCAGAATGCATGTCTGTTTCCAAGACACAGTTTGAGTCCCAGTAAACCATGTTCTAAAGAGTTATAAACCATACACATGGAATTTTAAAAGCAGAAGTACTGTTGATGTTAAAGCCTTTGTATTTAAGCTACTAACTACTGATATTTTCATATTAAAACCATTATGATTGGACTTCTAACCTTAACAAAGTAGTAATTTTAAAGTTGAAATCTGACTTTGCAGGTGCATTGACATTCTATACTTATTTACATCCTACTTTACCCTAAAACTTGCTTCAGTTGCGGAGAAAAGACACAACAAAAGAGTGAGGACACATTCACAAAGTTACTTTCTTGATGTGTCATTTTGCTCTGAAGTAAACACCACCTGAATGAAATTGAACTGCTCCTCATTTTGCCCGTTGACCTGCTCAAAACC
>JAOWBC010000248.1:2275123-2289216 GCA_028566105.1 Hypoplectrus providencianus
TCTATACGTCGAAGCCTGAAATTTGGCAAGAAGAAGGATAAGACCTGCAGACAGGAGCCGCCCGCCCCCTCTTCTGAAGGCTCAGAGGAGGAGAGGAAGGATGATATAGAAGAGGAGGAGGTGGTGGAGGAAGAGATGGAGGAGTCGTATACACTGCCAGAAATACCACACACACCGTTGTCAGGTACAGTCTCTCACATTTGGTTTTACTAATTTTAAGTATTAATTCAAAGAGGGTTTGCTGGTGTGCTGTGGTAAAAGGCCACTCATTATCTTCTTGTTTGTACCTTCAGGATGTTACAACAATCACCAACAATTTTAGCCTGCAATGACTGAATGGATCTGCAGTTTTTTTTTATTTATTTCTCTGGCCAGCTTGCAGCAGCAGGAACAAGCCATTTACACTGACACATCAACACCTTTTAAGTTGATTCAGTGAACTTGCTTTTTTACATATTGAGCAGTTTTGAGCAGCTGTAGCTCAATTTGTGGGCTCCACCAACTCCTAAGAGAAATATCAGTCCGTTTAGCTGCTCCATTGTGTTCACATTCCCGTCTCTTTCTCTGTCTGTACATTCAACTTATCTTTCTCTGTTTTGGCAACACAAGCAGCCAGTGATAGGAATCTTATCCATAGTGTAAATACACAGGGACTCGGTAAATCTGTAGACACCTCGGTCAGTGTCAAATCCTGTTTCAAAGATGAGTCTTTGCGTAAACTGTTATTTGCTATCACAAAGGATTACCAACAATTCAAACAATTTCCTTAATCTTTTGCTGTCTGATTTTCTGAGTAACTACATATTGTTTTAAAGGACAAATGACTGAGAAGGTGCAATAGAGTGTATCTTCCTTGTCTCTCTCTTTTCTTTACTGAAACACTTACTCTCTGAAATTGTGTTAAACCATTTGAAGTGACTGGCCATCATGTCCATTTTGCAGTCATGCAGATCAATAAGCTGATAGAGAATGAGGTGCTGGAGGAAGCCCATCTGAACCTGCTCGCCATGCGGAAGGAGTTCCAGCAGGAGTGGGAACGCTGCAGTGAGGACTCCTCCATGCAGCTGGCCAAGAAGGAAAAGGACCTCAACCTCCTCTACGGAGAGCTGAGGAACAAGATCAACACCATTGTGCGTGACTCCAACTCTTTTCCCTCTAGAAACAAGGGGCTGCTGGTGCACGTAGCCCGCATCATTCAAGAAGAGGAGAGGAGAGCAGAGGAACCCGGCGGGCTTCAAGGCAGCTGGATGGAAGCCTGGAGGGAGGCGGTGAGCGAGGGCGTGCAGGTGAAGGTGGAGGGCGTTCACCTGGAGTGGAGGGAGCAGAACACAGCCTGGTTGGCAGTTCATCTAGGGCTGCTGGGTAAAACCATCGTGGAGGATTTGGAGAATGTGAAGAAGGAGCTGCGGTGGTCATACCCGCCCAGCTTTACAGTCTTCAGCACCTACGTGAGGAGTTACCACAAAGTCATTGGGCAGCACCTGAAAAAGCTGGAGCCACATGTGACGGAGCTGAAGGACCTGTACGCTCTGCTGGACTGGATCATCAACCGCTACAAGAGGTCGGTGAACCTCAAATCAATGAAATGTTTTGTTTTCCATGAAAAATCAGATGACAAGACAGAAATAATCTATAAAAGAATCTGCTAACAAATACTGTGTGTATCAAAACCTGCAGGATGTTTTTTCTACTGTTCATAGGTAAATCTGCACTGAAATTATATTAAAAAAACAAACAAAAAAAAGCATAAATATGTACTTTTTCCAAGGAGACTCCTGCTCATGTCTAGCTCTAAATAGATGTCCAAACATGAATCTTCTGCAACCTACTATGTTAGTTACTTTGATCTCTTTCCCAAACTTTACTTAATCTGGAAATGATGATTATGAGAAAATATGCATCATGTGTGTCCAATTTGAGATACAAACAAACACAAATAATATGTTTTGACAAAGTGTCCATTTACAAGACCTCACAATGATTTAATTATACAGAAGCCAGCATAATTGATTGCATTAGTGGTGAAAATCCCCCCTAAAATAAAATCCAATGACTTAATCAAATCAACATGCAGGGAACCAGGTCCTTTTAGGCTTTGGTTGGAAAAGACTTCCCACTGTAGGGCCTATAATTTGTATGGGATTTGCATGAGATGTACTCATGGAAACTACTACTCACTACTATCAGCCTTATAGGACACAAAACTCCATTCAATTAATAAAATATGGCATATAAGGAGATAAATAAAATAACTAAGATTACTGGCCTCATCTCAGAGACTGACCATCTTCTTGCAGATATATTAATAATCTCAAACTAAAAAAACATCTCAACTGCCCACATAAAGATATGTCCACAGATGGTGCAGACGGAGATGTTTAACACACCACCACAGCACCACAGCCAGCATGAGTGGGGGAAGCAGACAGCACTGCTGATATTATTTGTTGAAACAGGCCACCCCAAAAACCAAAAAAAAAAAACTGTGCTCAAAACAACATTTGGGAGACCAAAAATAAACTGAGGCACAACACTCTCTCGAGGCTAAAATGGAAAAATTCAAATCAGGTCGTGTATCTCGCAGATTATGTAAAGTTGCAGTCTAAAATAAACAGCCCCTTCTCCACTTTACAAACGCCATTCGTTTTTACTTTTTTCCTTAAGCCATCCAATTTACACATTTAGGATCGTTCAACTTTCCAGTGGGTTCTAATTTATGGAATTCCCAGACTATTTAGGGATCCCAGTACAAAGGATTTTCAAATACAATAGTTAAAAAAAACACACATTTAAAGCATGAACAAAAATACAGGGTCACCTTGAATCCTCTATGTTATCAATATCTTCTCTGTAGTCTTAGAATAAAAGAACAAAAGTCTGCTACACCTTCCAACAGAAAAAATACCCAGCAGAAAGTCAAGCATGTCAGCAAGAGGTAAACTAAATATTAAAATATTTCAGATCTAGTTGACACAACATGGTATAACTCTCCTGTGAGAATTAAGTCATTATCAACTAGAAAGAATGATGCATCTTTTTTTGAGGAACGGAATACTGCATCTATTGTTTTTTTGTCATACAGCATTACAAATGTGAGATTTTAGCTTGATTTCTTTTTCCCACAGTCATGAAACAACACATAAATGTTAATAAATGTATTTTGTTTCACCTGGACAGCGAGAGGATCATGGGAAGTCTCACCCTGCAGCCAGACATAAAGGATGAGAGTACTGAGCTTCAGCTGGAGGACAACCTCCTGAAGCGGCTCAAAGACAAATACTGCTGCAAAGTGAAGGTACGGAGAGGCGCCACTGGGGAGATCATATTGTCTGTCATTTTTCTAGGGGTTTGTAATTTCTGCAATTACGCTTTAGCTCATTAAGAAATTAGTAGAATTAAGACTTCAATTTATGGTCTTTTTACACTAGGATTCAGGTATTCCTCCACAAGAGTTCAAATAACCATTATGATAACGATTGTCTTAGAGAAAACAGCAATAAAAAGATATTGGCATTTTTCTTAATTTATGTTATGTAATATATGTACAAGTCTTTTTCCACAGATAAATAGAGCTTGATTTATTCCCTTACAGGCAAAAGAGTACCAATCCAGTTTCTGTCCTCTTTATGAATATGTGGCAGTCCTATTTCCAAATCTTCAGTGTACCTTTCAACCTTGGATGGATACAAAAAAAACATAGATTTCTATCCTAACATTTTTGCTTTCCCCAAAAAAGAATTGCATTGATTCTCAGCAGGAAACAAAATGTTTACTTAATGTACAAAATAGGTAACAACAGCATTTAAACTTTTGCATCTATAGCGCCCCCTATTGTTCCCCAAGTGAAATTATTGCTAGCACCGCTAACAGAGAGACAACCCTACCGCTTTCCGTCTTCCTCTAATCGGAGACAAACTCATGAACACAACGGTACTTTTGGAAAAAATACGAGGAGAAGTAAACCAACACACAGAAGAAGTGGTAATTACTTAAATTTGGAGAGGTTAAGTGAAACCAGCACCAATTTGCTTACACAACAGGGATGTAGCGTTAGCAAAATTGCTACAGCTAGCACACCGGTGTTAGCAGATTAACAGTGACCCTTACGAGTTTCAGCCAGAGCGTCCGTGGTCAGTGGTTGACATAGTTACGGAAGCCGTTGAATACAGGAATTCGGAATTTGTTATTTCCCTCTTTATTTGGATATAATTAAAATCTGATTTTTTTTTACCGGCTGTAATCTGCTGTTAAATGTTAAACAAATAATAAATAGATTCGATTTTTAGCCTTGTAAAAAGCTGTTGTAACTATGGCACATTCGCATTCAAGTTAAAGTTGATAACAACTCAATAGCCAAGTACAATAAAGGGCCAACTGACCGGTTTGTTGTCCCTTCATGTCACGGAGGTGTCTCCTTCCGGCGAATGCTCCTCGGAGGTCCCCTATTGTTTTAGCTTGGTTTGTATTTCGGTTTTGTCACTTCGCCTCCCTCCTTCAACGGGAATCCTTTTCTTTTGCCGGGTAGAGTTTCAACTTGTAGCTTCCCTCTTGCAGTTTCACGACCCACCTGGATTACGATACTGATAGCTACCTGAGAAACGATTCCAACCACGCCCACATCCATATGATGAAATTCTAGCGTCTGCTGTGATTGGCTCATGTCGACTACACACTTAAATATTTCTAAAATAATAATTATTATTAATTAGTTTATTTATTAAAACTCAAGCAATGCCCTAGCTTGTAAGACTGTCAGTCCTCTTTTACTTAATTGTACTGTGATTTCAAACATATATCAATAAGAAATGCGACCAGTCAAATGCGAGATAAAATTTGTTTATTGTGTATTTTGACAAATCAATTACGCTTGTAGGCGTTTTCACAAACTGTTCCATCTTTCTTCCCCCCTGTTTTTGTTACTGCAGGAGGACATGAGATGTTCACTGGACAAAGTCATTGAACTGGAAAACAAGGAAGTTTGGGAAGACAGAAATACTCCAAAGAAGGAGGAGGAATTCCTCAGCTCTCCATTTGACATGGATATCTGGACGGTATGGACACAATTCACAACATGTCATATTAAACATATCAAACATTTTCTGAACATTGTTCTTAAAATATCATATATAGTTGAAACATTTACTAATTGTAAAGTTATGTGGAGACGTTTTGATTAGACATACTTCATCTATATTCTGTCCAAAGTACATAAAACACATCAAAGATAAACTGAGAAATCTTGTTTCCTAAATGTATCCTCTTAATATAATCATAAAATAAAAAATATATTCAATTATATATTTTTATTTTTGGAAATAATTAAAAAATATTAATTAATATGTATCAATAATTATATTAGGTATTATAGTAGTCTATATGATTTAAGGGCTGAATGAGGGCTCAAGGTTTTTATTTTTGTTTTGTTTTGGTTGTAATTTTCCCTCCTTATCCATCTATTATGCAGTGTGTTGATTTGACCATGTAGAGGCAGCAGAGAGCTTCATATTACACTGTGTTTTCTCTCTCTGCAGAAAGTGAAAGGAAATGCTGTGAACTCTCAAAAAATTGATGCTCAGCTGGAACAAACAGTGATCGCCTCCTGCCTCAAAGAACTTAAAGAGTTTCCCAAGAGGTTTGTCACACAGTACTGGCTATAAATGTAACAAATACTGTTTTTTGAAGACAAGGATCAATATAGTTAATGATAAAGATACAACTTTTATGAGCTTTTGTTTTTTTGTTTGTTTTTCAACTAAAAACTGATTTTAAACTTCAAAAGCTTTAGGAGAAACACATATAAGTTTAAGTATATTTCTGAGGACACAATGCCAGTTTTTTCCCATAATACCATTGTAAGATGTTTATGTGAAATCTCAAAAAAAAAAAAACGAGGCTTTTCATTTCCTGTCATAGTTTTTTTTATCCTCTGGTAATTCAGTTAATAATGAGGAGGTCAAAGGTCGATGGGAAGCAGCAGGCCTGAAAATAATTATAGAGGGAAAGGCCACATGGCTAAACAAAAAATAAATAAATAACTAAGATCGGACAGGGGAACACAAACATACCAGAAAAGGGATCCTGCCCTAATGTGCAATAACTCTGTTATTTCCTGTTGGGCAATGTGAGGATGTTTCCTCTGCATGATTTATGACTAACGCTGTTTTTAACTGAACCCCACAGTGATCAACTTTATCACAGAGAAAAGTCTTTGAAACCCATGTGACCACCCTCTCCTTCAAACTTATTTTTCTCAAAAAGGCAGCATGATTATATGAATATTATCGGTTTTATCTGGAGTCATTTTATTTGTGCAGCAGCAAATGTGTAAGTAAAAGTAGAAACATAAACATAAAAATATTGTTAAAATATACACAATATATAAAACACCAGTAACTAAATGAAACAATAAAAGTGAAAACTAGAAAAAAAAAAAAGTAACTGTGGATACTGGTGGAAGAAGTACTTAATATTTTAAGTAGGCAAAAGTAGCAATGCCACAGTGTAGAAAAAAAATACTCTTGCATTTAAATAGAAGTAAAGGCATTAGCATTAAAGTATCCTAAAAGTAAAAGTCTGCACAATGTCCCATTTCAGAAGAAGATATATATATATATATACATATTATATCACTAAATTACAATTATTGATGCAGAAATGTGTTAAGTACTTAATATTGAGGCTGGACCAGTGAAAGCTTGCAATATTTGCCTCTTAAATATAAACAGTAGAAATAACAAATGTGGAAATACTAAAATAAAGTAAGTACCTCAAAGTTGTGCTCTTATTCAGTTCTTGAGTAAATGTACTTAGTTACATTCCACCACTACATAACACTGTAACGTTAGGTCATCATTTATTTGTTGAGTTCGAGTTTTTGCATTAACAAACCTAATCTGAAGAAATAACAGAATTTATCAAACAAATGTGGACTTAAAAATATAAAGTAGCATAAAATGGAAATACTTTTAGTTACAAGTACAGAACTAAAAACAAAAAACCTTGTTACATTCCTGCAGATATTTGTTTCTGTACAAACTAAACTAACCACCTCCTGAAGTCACTTTTAAGATCATTTGTCATGTTTATGGACTCAAAAGTTAAATGTCATCTGAACAGGAAGTGTATTTAAAGTGGGAGTTTGAAACCCGGGTAGTCTTCTGCCCGGCTAACTTTACCTCCTCCTCTTTTTCTCTTTGCAGATTTGAGACCGAGTTCAGGCGACACTGCAGCGCTCTGAGACCGCAGCCTCTTTGGACCGAATATCACATAACATACATCAACAGCTTCACTGCTTTACAGTAAGTCACGTGACTTCCTGAAGTTACCCTTGAGGCAACATGATAAATTAACCTGCCCCGACAAAACCATAACAAGGCAGTACGCCTCCAGAAAAAAAAAAATTAAATTAAACAGATTGCTTCGGCAAGGACTTCCTATTTTAGAAATACAGAGGCAGGAATAAGAGAGCAGTTTGAGATGCAGCTCAGCACTTTGTGTCAAAATGTTCTTGTCATATATAACAAATAGGAATCTTAAAGGTATCTTGTTTAGAAAATATTTGAAGTTACAGAATAAAAGACAGTACTGCTTTGAGTTCTTTAAGTGGTATAATCTTAAAAATACTTTGTTTAGAAATGCATGAAGTCTGATAATAAAAGGAAGTACTCCAAAGAGTACTCTTACAGAGTCAAAATCTCAGAAGTATTATTTGAAAGTGTGTTAGGCACCAAGATAAAACAAACTGCTGCTTAGAGTATTCTTAAAAGAGTACAAATCTTAAAGGTAGTCTGTTACAAAGTAGGTGAAGTACCAAAATAAAGGGTCTTTAGTTCACCAAATCAATGATAACATGGCAAACTCCAACTGCTCAGAGAGATGGTGAAATCTCAGGGAAGGGTCTTTATGCTTTTAATTTGAAGGTAACCAAAGAAAGAAGCTCTCTTACACATGAATCTGGGAAATGACACAGTTATATTTCAGCTTTCTGGGAATAATCTGATGACTTTTAGTTGCATTATTGCTGGAAAACCTACTCCTAATGCACACTAGGATCTGGATGTTGTGAGAGTTAGAAAGTCGTTTGTGATGAGTCATCTCTGAGCTATTTTAGACTTTTCGGGGAGATTCCACTGTCCCGTGCCAACATCCTTCGCATGAGATTCAAGTCTTTCATGGAGCAGCAGATCTGCATTATTTCACATCGCTCCATGCTGTTTAGAAGACTGCCTCTTTGACATGCACAGCACAGCGTCATTACACAACCACTTTAAATGAGGCCATGCCACAGTGGAAGACATCAATCTGTGCCAGCCTTGGAGAGAGTCCAGCCTCACGTGATTTCGGGGAATCAGGGCTGTGAGTGTGAAACGCTGCCCTGAATGTGGGGGCAGAGAGACAGCAAACCTCTAAATGTTCCCAGCTGCTCCCTTCAGTCACAATAAAGGCAGATGTGGGTTTATAGCAAGACATTCAGAGACATTTATACGTGTCATCAGTGCAGCGTGTTTATAGCTGCAGATCCGATCTGATGTCTGCCGTCTCCTCTTTTATGCTACTCTGAGGTTTAGCAACACAGATGAGTCTGTGGTTGAACTTTTAACCTCTTAAATCACACCTCCCTGTCCTCTGGGCCTCCAATGATAAATACAGTATATATCCAGGTGTGTCCATCTTTTAAATCCCTTCAGAAATCCTTCTTTTGTATTGAAAAATGTAGAAATGATAGTTAATTGTTGGCCATTTTATGTTCTATATTTTGTACTTGTTTTATCCTGTTTAATAATAAAAAAATGTTTTGCATATGTAAAAAAATACTTGTTTTTATCCTCTTAGACATTGATATGAATTTTTTTTAATACCAAACTAATTCTTGAGTTTTAGCACATGACACATGGCTGTTCCTCCTGGATCAGAATCAGTCAAGTGATGTTTCTGTTTCCTGCTGTGTTTGCTCCTCCAGGGAGCACTTGGAGGGATACTGGGACACCTGTCCTGAAGAGATGGACGGGTTCGAAAGAGAAGCAAAGTGGCTTATTATCAGACTCACTCAGGTGCTGGAGGACCAATTCAAAGAGGATGTCAAGGTACGAACAAGCAGTGCAGTGACTCAAATTAGTCTTAGTTCTGCTTTTCATTGGTTTATTTCCTCAGCTGGCTCATGTGTCGCTTCGTGCTGTGGTTTTTAAGAAGAGGAACAGAAATATGTGATGGTCCTTACCTGAACTTGTAATTGATGCTTTTAGACAAGTCAGTTACTGTCAAGGATCACACGTGAAGGGACACAAGAACAGGATGTAGGAGCAGGAAATCCCTGATGAGATGTTGACGTAAGGTCACAAGTTGAGCTGATGAAAGATCTTATACTTTACTTATACTTATTCAAAATGACAAGCAGCATCCCAACCATCACCTCCGACCTCCACCCAGAGAGGCTTTGCAGTACTTCCATTGATTTAATTCCACCTGAGCATTTCTTTACACAGCCCAAGAGGTTGCATGTAAGGGAATGATTCAGCATTTCCAAGTGGTCAGTTGTTGCTTTTTGCTTTCTTCAAACTAGTCTACTACCAAAATCATAACAATTCCAGTTTGACAAAATAACTTTAGTGGCCAGAAGTAGTAATAAATGATGGTGATGTGGGTGTGGCGTTATGGAGTGTAAAAATGAAAGGGGAAGCAAGGAAAAGGCAGGATAAAACACCAAAACCCCCTCTAAGGAAGGGTGTGTGTGAACCAGGACAGGACTTGTTCAGGTGACACAAAATCTACTATTAATTGACATAAAATCTTTTGACTTTGGTGCATAATATTTATATCACTAATGTCCCTTATTTAACTACCTGGCTTCAAGGAGTTATGTGCATTTATTTAACTTTTTTAACTATCTTATTTAAGGCCAAACATGTAACAATGAGCTCAAAAGCTCTGTAAGTGCCACTTCATTAGGTACAAACATCATCCAATAATGTAGTTGGAGAGTTTATATGTGTTGTTGTAAAGGGGCAAGCGCCAAGGAACTCCCTCCCAGCTATGGATTCAACTATTTGCTTTCTGTGCTGTTTCCCAGCCGTACCTGAGGAGGATGATGACCAGGAAGTGGCTCACCAACGATGAAGACTTTGAGCAGCTCTACAGTCGGACACAGCTGCTTTCTCAGCACTGCGCTCTGATGATGCCTCCACATGCACAGGTGAGAAGAGGAGGATGGATATTCCCACCAATTACCAAACACATTATTTAATTTTTTACTTCATGTATCAAGAACTTTATCTCTTAATAATGCTGGGTTACCTGCCAAAGTGCCTATGATACGATAAACCTCCCAGTTCGAGCCAAAGATTTACTGGCATCTGCCCCATCCTGATTAGATTAACAAACTTGCTTAAACAATGACTATTTGCTTTGGCAGCCAAGTGCATTTTTTATTCACAGACCATGCAAAGATATTAGCTAAAAATAAAGGTATCCACGCTTGTTTGTAATGGCTCTGGAGGTCTGAAGAGGAAATCCTGATTGGCCTTTTCGCTGATCCTCTTGGAAGTTCCAGTGAATCAATTCAAGCTCCATTGTTTTTAGCCGGATGCTACGACTGCAGCAATCATTAAAGCAGGGCGAATAATTCCTGATAAAAACGCCAACGAATGAATACGTGGAAGTGGAGGTGTAAGCTCAGATGATCTGATGGCTGCTGGTCCTGTGACGGACAAATAAAGGCAACCACATTCAATATTTCCCCATTTTTAATGCCCATCCTGTTATTCTCCCACATTGCTTGCATCACGCTGTGTGTTTTTGTGTTTCCCGGTAACAGGAGTTTGCGAGCCGACTGCACTATCACGTGGTGAGGGAATACATCGGCCAGCTGATGAAGAGCAACTACTCATGCAAGAACCAAAAACACGAGAAGGCAGGGAACAAGATCTGTGTGCAGTGGGGAAGGCTCAGAGATCTGTTTGAGGACATGGTAACAAACTCATTTACTTCCCCACCAACATAAGCAAAACTTAAGCAACTTCAAGGTCAAAACCACAACACCTACGTAGAAAGAATTCAAAATATCTTTAAGGGGATAAATCATTTGCAAAATGATCGTTTGTATATTGATTGCTCACGGTGTAATACCTGGAATTCCTGAAGGAAAACTTTGTGTTTTCTTGCTGAGCAAAGAATCCAAAAATTCCTGGTAAACTAAAGTCTATCTGCCAGCAAAACTATATCACAACAACTGTTTACAATTTATAGTAAGTTAGGCACAATAAGTACAATCCAAGTTTTATTTATCCAGTCATATGATCAGTGCTACTAAAACACATGCACCTTAGTTAAAAACTTCCCTTTCACTTTCATTCACTTGCACATCATTTTAATCAATCCCAGATCCGTGCAGGCTCACGTCTCAGCTGGGTCACTATCTGACAAAAAATGCAGCCTGCATGCAGTGTTTATTTACTCCTCAAGTCTATTTTCTAACAATATGCCTTTAAGCATGAGGTTGAAGCCGAACAAAAACGCATAGAAATGTACCAAAAAAAATATCTGCATTTTGCAACCAAGACAGAGCAGAGAGTGCAGTCATTGCACACATTTCCAGAAACGTATTCTTGTTAAGTCATTCATCTTTGTATTTTTCTGTGGTAGAAGTCGACTCACGAGTGGCTCCACGCTGTGGGAGACAACCTGGGCGACATCATCAGACAGAAGAACAAGTCAGACATAAAGAACCATCTGCAGCCTTTAGTGGAGCATTACCCAGACTTCAGGTAAGCTGTTATACTCGCCTAACCATGTGCCAACCATGTACATACAATGTTTTTCTATCAACATAATTCACTGCAGAAAATAAATAGATCCAAGAAAAATTCCATTAAACTCAGCGTGTGGTTTCAGCAAGAGCATATTTAACTAATTTATTGTTTAAATATCCAACATATACCAACTGCTTTTTAAACAAATGTTTGCATTTGTTTTAATTATTATGAGCAAGAGAACATTATATTCAGTTTTTTATTTATTTTTTAAGTGGCATTTTTTTTCCAATGTTTAAACACCTTTGGGGGGTTCAGTATTTTGGGCTGTTTACAACATGCATCATATTTAATAAATCAATCATAGGTTTTTGAATGCTACCGGCAATGTAGTTTGCTGTACTGTCTCTCAATAACTGTGGGTTTTCTTCCTCCCACAGTCCAAAAACCATCAGGATTCAGTTAATTGTTGACTAAGAGATCCAGACCATGTTATGAAATGTTAAAGCAGCCCTGGTCAGAAAGTCATAGATGCAACTAGATACTTTTTTCTTTAAAAACAGTCTTTTACCTAATATGAGAGAATTTGGGAGTAATGTTATCTGTATGTTTTTGGTCAATTATCCAAGTTCAACCGGGCACAGAGATCAGATTATGTCCGCTTTTACTTTGACAGCATAAAATTGTTGTGATCCATTAAGGTCACATGGTTACACAGTCCATTTCTCATAAACCAGACTGGTTTGGTGAAACATACATGGAGGTTATCAGAGTGCTATGACATGTTCCTGAATCAGCGGTTTGGTCAAGTTGAAGAGTTTAGAGAGTTTGAGCAAAAAAGTCCAGAGTGAAGACATTTAACCCACATCCTTATTTTAATTTCTATCTGAAATGTCTTAAGGGTGTCCAAGTTTCCCCTTTTTGTAATTGTGGAATTATTAGATGACGATGCTTCTGTTAACACTGAGGAGATGTAAACTGAGACATACCTAAGTGCACTTAAAATAGCCCAGAGAATGAGGAAGTGATGATAAAAGGGAAAAAGGTGAATGAAATCAAGGGGAAAGTAAGCTCACTTACTGATTAACACAAAAACTGTGTTCGTGTTTAAACCACAAAGAAGCTTCAGGCCCAATAGATAAACATCTGCAAAGGTTTCCACTTTGAAGAAATGTCATGTTTTTGGTCTGACAGATGAAAACAGAGCTAAAGTGTGACATAACCTTTTAAAAGCCACCCACCCCACCCACAGCACACAGCTATTCACTGGTTGAATTTAATTGTAATAAACATTTAATATAAAACATAGTTCCTAGTGTTGGAATGTAACTAAATTCATTTATTAAAAACCTGCACCTCAGTACAAATTTAAGGGACATCTTCTTTTATTTTTTATACTTTAAGTACATTTTGATGCTGGTACTTTTTGGATTTGAATACATTTCCACCTCTGATAGTGTCTAACCCCAAAATCTGAACACTTGAATGAACCTTGTTTGAATAAAGTCAGTGACATTTTAATAGTTAAATCCTCCCTAAAATACATGGGCGCTAAAAGGTTAACCTTTAACCTTTAAACTGGATATTTCACATGGGTAATATTTTGTTTTAACCCTGGGTTGATGTTGACATCTGCTCTATAATCATGTGTTCAAGCCAAACTGCAGACATGTGTGAGGATGAGTCAACCAAACAGGCCTTCCTCACTGTGTTCATCCTGGATTCCTCTCCTCGCCTCCTCTCAACTCCCACCAAAAATGAACTTTCCAGGGTTTCCTCTCAGGGTCTTTTTTAAGACAAGCAGAAGGAGAGAGGAACTGAGGAGGCACAGAAAAGAGAAATCAAAACAATCAAACAATCTTGCTGCTGTGATAGTTGACTAAAAGCTGCTTGATTTTTTTGTTTGTTTTTAGAGGAAAAAAAATCCCCTGAAGATTAAATTTGACCTTTTTTGTTTAGGACAGCATAAGCTCCACTCACACCATGTTTCCTCCACCAGAGTCTCTCTCAGAAACTCTTTCAGTCCTCAACAGTGAAGAAGAAACACAATCTTGCTGCCCACAGTGAAGAGTTCAGCTGTTCCTGCAGAGAAGGAAGCTGATGGAAGACTCTTTTTTTTGCCACTGTTGAAGACTGGTCAGACTTTCTGAGAGAGACTGATGGAGGAAACATGATCTGAGTGGGCACATTATGAAGGTATAAAAATAAACAACAGTTCATAGGGAGGGGTTAGTCTTAAAGAACTCAGGATGGATCTCCAGTCACAAACTTTCCCTAATTACTGCTACATTGTGGAACTATTTCTGGCAGATTTGTCTTTCAAAGCATGAATAAATACTAGACATGTTT
>JAOWBC010000248.1:2311191-2323357 GCA_028566105.1 Hypoplectrus providencianus
GCAGGTCACCTAACACCAGGACCAACTGATAGCATTGCACAGACACACACAGAAAGGTCAGTCACTCACCAGCAGGGGAGGAGATGTGAGGTCTGAGCATTAAAAAGGTTCAGTGGGCCGAGGACAGAGCCCTGTGGGACGCCACAGGTCAAAACCCATCAGAACCACTGCACTCCATCGTTAGTTACTATTTAGTTTTATTGAAGTCGTTTTAAAACCAATAAAATACTGTCCAGTTTCATGTTATTTCGCCTGAACCACAACTTACCCCAGATTCTTTTAGTACAGTTGTTTCAATCATAAATATGTAAATGATGCAATGTTTGTGAGTAACAAGCTGAGTTTATTAAGTGTCTGAATTCAAACTTTGCTGTGAATTTTCTTACTTAAATAAAAGGCCCACATGGATTGTCAAAATATGGACTGAATCATCTGGATGTCAGACACTTAATAACATATGTAAGGCATAATGACAGCGAGAAATGTATGTTTTTACACACAAAAAGGACTCAGTAAGAATCAAAACCAACTCACTCAGAATTTCAAACTGAACATGAAACTTGTAAATAACCTTTTTAACTCCAGAGAGATACTTCACGTTAAATGGGAAAGCATGTTAGGACTTTGGCAAGAAGGAAGCCGACATGTCAAGGTTTTAATTTATACCTCAAATCAGTTGAGCTGATAAAGTAACTAAATGTTTGCAGTTACTGGAATATTTTCATCACTTCACACATGCATTTTCAAAAACTTAAGTTACTAAATTTAGAGTTTAAAGAGCCCGACCGATTTCTCAGTCTATATATTAACTGTTCAATCAATCAAATGGGGACGTTCTGTCACTCTAACCATTAGCTTACTATTTTGGCTATTTGTTTTTTTTTTTATTTCGTTTCTAGAAGTGGCTAACAATAGAGTACATTGTATGTTTTTCTATAATAATGTTTATTTTTCTATCATTTTGTTCATTTATTTAGGAAATCAACCTTCTGGGTGTCTACATTTACAGGGCCTGTTTTCATTCAAGCTTATAATTTCATAAAAACACAGAGTTTCTCTTCACATTTTTGGTATCAGTCTTAAAAATCCTCCATCGATCGGGCTCTAGTATTTACTGCATCAAACATTCATTCACTTCCTGATTGCATTTCCTCACCAAATAATTGCTGAAATGTAATCTAATCAGGACAGCTCATTATTTCTAACACCTACATTAATGGTGATTTCCTGTTTAGAAATAGATGAGTCACTCGGAAATAGTCCCACAAAGGGAGTTGTGAAACATCTTCATGACCTTAAAAATCAACCTATGGCATAATTAACTTCCATACAGGCTCTTAAAATCTAAAATGGGAGTTTCAGGTTTTCTGCTCTGACGTATTTGGGTTAATATGTAGTTATTCCTTGTTTAGGACCAGAGCAAAGTGTATATAATGCCTGATCCCTGCAGTGCGGTTGCTGAATAAGCAGCAGAAACAGCAGACCTCCACAGCTGTGCAATCCCAACCTCATGTTAGTGTGGCAGGCAAGAACAGCGAGCAGAAAACAGGGATCCAACACAGAGCGAGGGAACTTACCCGGTGACCAGCCTGGTTGATTGGAGACAGGCAATGAGGGGTGGGAGGAGGAGAGTGGGTGAGATAGGGAGGAAGGCAGGATGTGCATGGAGAGAACGACACGAGGCACGATCAAAGATACAAAAAAAGAAAGAACAAAAGACAAGAAAGAGTTGGGACAAGAGGGGAAAAACTGAAATTAGAAATTAAAAAGTGAATGGATTAAGTAGGCAGTTATTAATCATTCAAAAACAAATAAGAAAAGTTAAACGACAATGTGGTTGAATCGATTGTTAATGGTTGATGGTTAGTGATGATGATCAAGCACATGTAGAGTTTTCACTGCCTGAGCAAAATCATGTGGGGAAGCAAATTAAAGTGCCGACAGGAATTCGGTGACAATCAGTGGTGGAATATGACTAGAGGTTCTTTGCTCATCTCAGAGATAAATATTGTACTTTTTACTCCACTACACTTGTCTATCAGTTACTTTTCCATCACGTTCCTGTCCAGTCAAACCACATGTCTACATGTGTTCATGTTGAATGTGTGTTTTTCGTTTGAGAAGATTCTCCTACTTCTTCAGCAAAATAAACTGTTTAAAATCTGGAAAAGTACATTGTCACAAAGCTGAAAACAGCAAACAGATATAGATAATTCCCGCAGGACAGCCACGCTACAAATGTTTAATAATCTTACAGAATATGAAGATTAAACTACCAAACTGGAATTGCGGTTCCAGTGCAATATCAGAATCTCAGTGGACAAAACATTAGACACAAAAATGTCACAATAATAATCTGTTTGGTACGGATCCTTGCAACAAAAAAACATGGTTATTTTAATATATTTTCAATGCAAATGAGAATAATGATGCAAAATTATCATTATCATTAATAATAGCAATTAGAACCAAAAGTAAATACATATTATTCCGTTAAAATTAGCACAACCTGAAACATCTAGCTCTATCTGGAAATGCAACATACACATTAATGCAGCAGTGACATTAAACAAGAGAAATCATATATTAATATAGAACACTGACGGGGATCATTACTCTGCACAATGAATACTTAAAGTGCGTTTTGCTGACTGCACACTTGGTAACGTAATTTAGTAACGATTTATATGCAAAATAATTGCTTTTAGTATGTTCACATGTTGGGGTTGAGCACTTTTACTGATTTAAAGAGTCTGACTTTTTCTTCACTTACTGGTTATAACATCGTACAAGCCACTGTATTTATATTGTACTTGAACTGAGTTTTTATATATATATATATATATATATATAATTATCTTTATCCAAACAAATGTACAACCTTTAGCAAAGCCTATATACGACCCATAAACACAACGAGAATGAATGAACAATAATATGTAGTTGTACTCTAGATGTACAAAAAAAAACTGCGTTGTCCATCCTCAAAAATAATAATTTCGGTTTAATTACCGAGAGATAACCATCATTACTGCTGCAAGTAGAGTAGCTATTAGCATGCTAGCCAGCCAGCTAGCTAGCTGTCTAGCACAGGAGCAAAAGTGAAAAATGTCGTCATATCAGTTAAACAGACAACACGAAAGACTGGTGAACAAACACGACAAGCTGAAAAACCACCGTGCAGATGAAAAGAGTGACTTTAATGCTGCTTGCAGCTTGTTGCAGTGAATTTTTGGGGGGACTAAACTGTTCAGCTGTCATGTGATCGTTGATCCATCTTGCAATGAAGCTTCCTTAAAAAAACCCTGAAATTGAGTCCAAATTAACGCGCTTAAAACCGTGATGTCGCTCTTCTGACGTCACCAGTGAATCAAAAGAAACATCGTGAGAGAAAAGTGCTCGAAATTCGGGTTGTAAATGTGGTTAAATTGTGGCCTTTTCGCCATTTCATACTCACCATCTTTTATTTTGCTGCTTCTGCGAGTCAAGTTGAGGAAGCGCCTACGCACGTACAGCGTCAGGCCGTCAGCCAATCAGAGGAGAGAATGAGCTTGCGTCTAAATGGATATAACACTTCCTTTTGTACCTTCAAAATAAAATAAGTGGATTTTAACGTCTTCGGCGAAGAAATTACAAGTTAATTAAGATGTGTACAAATATGAATAAAATTAAATTTGGAATCTTTTTACGTAACTATGAGATTAATAGAGATACACGTGTAAATACATTTTAAACATTATTTCAATAGAAAGTCCTCATTGCATGGATTAATTCATTAATTTTATTATTTCCATGTATTACATTTTATCTGACTCATTTGGCATGGCAAACAAACTCAAAATCAGACATAATAATACAAAAAAAAACACCTTTATCATTGTTTATTTTAACTCTACATGGGACAGATCGTGTGTGTACAGTATCTCACAGTATACAGGACAGTATAGTAGTTTTTTTTTTTTTTCATAAGCCATGCATTTTTCAAACCACAGATAATGCTGCTATCTAGTGCGGCCAGATCCAGCCACATTTCTGGGCTCCACCTTAGATGATTTGCATCTTTAAACTTGAATTTCCTGTTCCTTTTATATATTGACTTGACACACAAATCCTACTAAAACAAATATAAAATTATAAAGGTTTTGTTTATCTTTATTACCGGATACCAATGTTTTGAAAATAATATGGTTTAATCTAATCTCACTTTAGCACTATCGTACACCTACTTTTACGATAAAATAATTTTGAATGCAGACCTTTTATTTTATAGTGTATTAATTTAATAGTGTGGTTTTAATACTTTGACTTGACTTGATTGGATCTGAAAAGTTTTCTCACCACTGATTACTCCAGTTAAATTATTCAAAAGTATTGAATCCTATTATTACTCTTACTTTGAAATGAATGCTGTAACCGGAAGAAGCGATCCATATCGCATCAGTTCGCTTGACGTTCGTCAGTAAAAGCGACGTGAGTAGCAGTGTGTCTCAGAACATTCGAGAGGTAAGCTGCGAAATAATTTCATCACATTTTCCTCGACCTCATCCCGACGTCGTTTTCACTCCGATGATCGTAATTCCAGTGAGAAATTAGCTGAACCAGGGTTCAGGACGCCACTTTAATCACAAATTATCTATCCTAGTTGCGTCGTCTAATAACTGGGTTAGCTGAGGGACGTCAGTTGGCCTCTCAATAGCATCTGGGCTCTGGCTATTTCCTGGAAGTGTAACGCTGAGAGCGCCTGTTTATATAACGGAGTGACCATGGGGGTGTATTTAGAAAAAAAAATGTTTACTCAGGTTTGGGATAGATAAAGATATACTTTAATACGCGTAAACGTTTATCGGGATTTTGTTATAAGCCTTGATACCCGTGTAATGTCAACTTTAGCCAGTTAGCTTTATGTCGTTACCCGCTCAGTTACATTACGTGACATAACGGAACCGTTGAGAAATTTTCTTTAACGGTCCTTTTTAGCAGTTAAGTGACTGTTTAGCTGCCCACCTACACAACGACATCGTTTGTTACACCTGATGTTGCTAACGTTTGCGTTTTTGATCCGCAGCTTGTGTGGATAACAATACGCCTCTTCTCCCCTAAAAAGGTCCCCCAAAACCCCGAGGACGTTCCAGATAACCTTCTTCTGCCTGCGAGCCTGGCACCTGCACTGTTTGGACGCTTTAGGGTGTTTAACTGTGCATCTTCGAGAGCCGAAAAACCATCAAGAAACCCTGCTGCAATCAATACAACACCAGCAACAGCCATCGACCACCGTTCACTGCGGCTCTTGGACGATCAGCGTTGTGTTTATGTCTTTGTTTTGCGAAAACGGTGAGTTTTATGAGCAGTCCGTGACCTCTTTTTTAAATGTTTCGCGATTTGTTTGATGTGTGGTTGTATTCTCTGCTTTATAATTGTGTAATATGACGTGTTTTCTATGCCACTGTATCAAAATGGCGTCTCCCAGTCCCCTCACTCGTGTGCAGTGACTGTATGACGCACTCTGCACCAAGCAGCCAGCTAAGCTAGTTAGCCTCCTTCTGAAATAGCCTCGACCTCTGCCCTTCTGAGACGCCTCTGCTCCGGACATCACTGTGTCACTGTCGGCCACTGTTGAGTCATTTCATGTCTGATCGCACTGAGGAAACTACAGACTAGCTGGTGTTAAATCCGTCAGCATGGGGAGAATTGTTTGGCTGCTAGGCCTCCTGTTTGTGACCTAATAACAAGAGAAGGCCTTATGTGACTAAAGCCAGAGGCCCTCATGTAAAACAAAGGGCTTTCACAAAACAATTTCTGTACGTAAATGGTCACAAAAGCATCCAGTTCAGTGCCTGGGTTTTATTTTCCCTTGGATTAATGTGTCATGCTGGCTCACTGTCGGATCACATGGATGTTTGCTGGATTTGATTGTGTCAGCAGTATTTTGAGTACAGAGGCTTTTGATATGTGTAATCTATCTGGTAATGCAGATATTTTAGCCCAAACCTTTTTTTTTGAAGAGGAGAAAGTAATCATATAAGGGACTCTGAAATATCCTTCATCTGTCTCTGAGACTATTGGCTGTCCTTGTGAACTGACATACCAATGTTATAATTCAAGCTGGCTGGCCAAATGATGATAGTCATTCAAAAAATGTGGTTTTACTTGATTGATATCAAAAGTAAAAAATGAATGACATTACAAAAAAATTACATAATCAGAGTTATAATTGCTTGGGCTCTTTTGATATCTTAAACAACCCAATTTGCCATTACATACTACTTTTTTTTCTTATTTTGTAGCATTTTTATTATAACAACCTAAAAGAAACCATTTACACATTTCAGTTAATGTTTGGATGTTTTATTCCTAAATACTGGTACAGCATTAATCTTCACATATGGCACCATATGGTTCAGAGCAAACACCACCATTTCAGATATGCAATTTATAAAGCTAATTCTAGAATATTAAAGTTTGAAATAATCAACTTTTAAATATACACTCCTTTTAAAAAAACAAGTTATCAGAAAACATAATTGAATGTTTTTAAAATAGTTTAGTTCTTGAGTAGCATACATAAAGTTACCCTCCCCCCCTCCACACACACACACACACACACACACACACACACACACACACACACACACACTTCATTTGTTTTTCAAATTTTAGGAAAAAGCATGTATAAACAATTTAAGGGGAAAAAAAGGGAGAATTTTATTCAAGTATAGTAATGTAATAAGAACCTATAATAAAACATTTAAAACCAGACGAATGACTGAAAAGGGTTGTGTATGTTAATGCATGTGTGACTTGGAGTAAAGAAATGTTAAGTAAAATGTCACAAATCTAATTCATTGATTGTTGTCGCTCTCCTCTTTCAGAGCTGTTGCGCAGCCGTTGGAACCTGTGTGGTGGAAATCTAGCCTTCAAGCAAGGAGCTTGCGGCCACAGCGGCACAGCGTTTTTCATGTCAGAGACAGAGCGCGCTTGCAGTCGTTTATGTCATCCCCTCTTTTCCAGACAGAAGATCCCGAAAAATCCCCAACCAAGATCCTTTTATCTTACTGATAGTGCTAACATCCAGCCAAAATGTCTGTCAACGTTAACCGCAGCGTGTCAGACCAGTTCTACCGCTACAAGATGCCCCGTCTGATTGCCAAGGTAAAGGCTCGCTGTGACGGGTTTCTGTTAGTGCATCAGTATCTGAGAAATCCCAAATCAAATCCAAATGACTTGATAAAAATATGGTGAGGTTTGTGGAGAAGCAGGGCTCATTATGATGTTAAATTTCTGTATTATGTGGCTTCATCTCATCCAGGTTGAAGGCAAAGGGAATGGAATCAAGACGGTCATTGTCAACATGGTTGATGTTGCAAAGGCACTGAACAGGCCTCCAACATGTAAGTTACACACAACGCAATTAGTTCTCTGTCTATATAAAGACTGTTTTATATGATGTTACTTACATGTCTAAATTGATGCTTTGTAATATTTTTTTTACTTTATCTGCTAATGCCTTTTTAATACCTTTTTTAATTTACTATTTTTATTGCAGCTCCTCTCTATCTTGTTGTTGCTGCTCCACCACTGGAAGTTTCCCCATTGTGGGACTAATAAAGGACAGGGTTTAAAGATGGAGTTAAAGGGACAACACACATTTTTTTTATTGATTATTTTTATGATATAGGATATCACATATCCTATTTGAATTTCCTTAACACATAAAGAAACACTTCTGTTTTAGTTAATCACAGACTTGAAAATCCAAACATGTGGAGGTGCATTGTTTGGACAGGAAGGGGATAAAAACTATAATAACAAGTAAATAACACTGTAGAGTAAAAAGTATAAGACTTATCTGGAACAGAAGTAAAGATATAATGCCGTGTAAAGATACTCATGTAAATTACGGGTGTGTGAACCACAAAGAAATTTAATGAAATCCATTACTTCAATCTGCATTGTTGCATCTGATGTCATTTCTGATCGTCTCTGCAGACCCGACCAAGTTTTTTGGTTGTGAACTCGGCGCTCAGACCCAGTTTGATAGCAAAAACGACCGTTACATCGTCAACGGATCCCACGAGGCGAACAAGTTGCAGGACATGCTTGATGGGTTCATCAGAAAATTTGTGCTGTGTCCCGAGTGTGACAACCCTGAAACTGATCTGGTAAAACGTTCACAGCAAACATCAGTGAGCCGTTTAAAATTATAAAGCTTTGTTTTGTCGTTTTATAATGTTTTTTTTGTCCTTCTGACAGCATGTCAATCCCAAGAAACAAACCATTGGCAACTCCTGTAAGGCCTGTGGATATCGCGGCATGCTCGACACCAGACACAAACTCTGCACGTTCATCCTCAAAAACCCACCAGGTGAGTTTGTTCTCTCTAGTCTATTCATGACAAAGTATCAGATCAGTTCATTGGACAACGATGCAGCATTCACAGATATCTCATAGTCTGCCACGGTACTGTTCTGATTGGTTTGATTCAGGTGCCAGTGATCAATATTTCTTTGCTCTTTAAAATTTGAAATGAGAACCATCCATTCTATTTTACTTTACGCTAAATAGACCCTCCTTAAGTACCACATTGCATTCAAGTGCAAATGTTTTTTGTTTTTTTGATATTTATCGATGTATCGTTACATCCCTGCTCCCTAGAAGTTAAACACACAGTTCTCTCTTGGGTTGAATAAAATAGGATTTTGACAGTAACAGTTGTGCTTCTGTAACAACAGAGGCCACTGATGGCGGATCTGCATCTGTGAAGAAAGAGAAAGAGAAGAAGAACCGTAAGAAGGACAAGGAGAACGGCTCTGGCAGCGGAGAGGCTGGAAACCAAGAGAACTTCGATGCACCCGAGGCTGTGGTGGGTTTCTAATCAGGACTGGAGGACTAAAGTCTCAGCCACATGTCCAACTGTGGGACAGTTTGTCAACAGCAAACACATGCAGCTGTTATTTGGCCTCTGAGTCCAACGTCCACATGAGCTCCTCACTCTGCACTTAGTGCTCAAACAAAGAGCAGCAGGGTCAAATCAGCCCACACCACCAGGCCAGTGTTACGCTGATTGACACACTCAGATATGAGTAAATTATGATCAAATTTGTGGCTAAATGTTGTGATAATGGGGCTCATTTAACTAGTGAATATGCTGTTATGAGGTTTAATTTAAAACATGAGAAGTTACTTTACATGTATCATGTTTTAATTTGAAGGGTTAAATGAAGTCCTCCACTATCTTAGTTACATTCCTCCACTGGCCGTACCTTTTCTTCAGGCTAAGTTCTCTCACAACTTCTTTCCTTAAACCATTTGACGGTTAAATTCTTTACAGCCTTTGGTCAGTTTAATCAAACGGATTAATTTTAATCTAAAGTGCTCTGTGGCGTCTCAGCCCACACGTCAGCCCGCTTGTTGTGGATTAAGCGTGACTGAGAGTCAACAGTAAAAAAAAAACAAAAAAAACACTGAGAGCACATTTGAACAGTTTTGTCGTGCCTCCCCGTCAGGACGGAGACGACGATGACGAGGACTGGGCAGAGGAGACTACAGAGGAGGCGCAGAGGAGGAGGATGGAGGAGATCAGCGACCACGCAAAGAACCTGACGCTCAGCGAGGACCTGGAGAAACCGCTGGAAGAGAGGGTCAACCTGTTCTACAACTTTGTGAAAGTAAGGATTCACCTCTGACCCCGTGTCGTCCTGAAGGTCCCCAAAAATCTATTCTGTTGAAATTTGTTAGTATTTTGTTGCAAATTTTAATCCTGATTTAATGTGTCAGAGCTCTAACTTTTTTCTTTGACCAACTTCCAAAAATACAATTTAAACCTCCACAAAGTGATTTCAGAAATACAACAGTGATGTCACACCTGTTTTATAGAAACAAATAGAATTTCAAATCAATAGAAAAATAATGATGATAATGAGAAATAAACAATAATTCTACACTAATCCATTTAAAAATGGTAGTAACAAAATGTATCATAATAACTTGTGTAACGTTCAGAAAAAATTCCTTCGATAGGATGAGAATAACGGCTGCCACACTGTCTAAATTAAATAATAAGAGGTGAAGTCAGCCCCTCACTTCTGTTCTTGTTTTTGTGTTATTGTATCGTTTTTGTTGGGATCTACTTTGGCCCTGTTACTCCGAATGCTTTTCTTTGCTCCATGTTAATTTTTGTCCCTTTCCTGTTAAAGTGGGACCTGTAGGTTACGTACCAACATTAATTAAGTTCCTTCTTCTCACGTCCAGCAAAAGAAGGAGAGCGGGACCATCGATGGAGCCGATAAGGAGATCTTGGCGGAGGCAGAGCGACTGGATGTGAAGGCCATGGGCCCCCTCATCCTCAGCGAGCTGCTCTTCAACGAGAACATCCGCGACCAGATCAAGAAGTACAAACGCCACTTCCTGCGAGTGAGTTCACGACGCACGTTTGAAACTGAACCTTGATCTCACAGATACCTCGGTCTAAAAGCATCAAACTACTGACCTGTTCCTGATGGTGACGGTTTTCATTTCCCCTCAGTTCTGCCACAACAACAAGAAGGCCCAGAAGTATCTGTTGGGAGGTTTCGAGTGTGTGGTGAAGCTGCATCAGGTCCAGCTGCTGTCTCGAGTTCCCATCATCCTCAAAGATCTGTACGACGCAGACCTGCTGGAGGAGGACGTCATATTCGCCTGGGCGGAGAAGGTCTGTGAGAACACGTCCCCATGATTATTAATAGTAATAAACGCAATGATCAAGGAAAAATAAGATTAAAATGATGGTAGAAAAGTATTGTTGTTTTCTGGCTAAATTGATTCAACATACCTTCAAAATAAATATTTTCCTAGCCAGATTTAAACAATTAATTTGTATTTTTGCCAAACATCTGTGGCTTCCAAAAAAACATTTTTGAATTAATCATATTGTCTATTCCCATGTTACTTAGTTATTAATGAAGTTAATCTGAAACTTGAGTTTATAACTTCCTTACTGTTATTATGTAATTTCCTTTCTCGTAGTAAATCAGTAGAGTCGGAGATTATGAAGTCTTTAAAGCATCACAGTGCATCAAATGTGTCATAAATTAATTATATGTGTAATTGTAATTGTATTTACTTTATTGAATTTAATTTTGCCAGGTTTCTAAGAAGTACGTCTCTAAGGAACTTGCCAAAGAGATCCACGCCAAGGCTGCGCCGTTTGTGAAGTGGCTGAAGGAGGCGGAGGAGGAGAGCGAAGGCAGCGAGGAGGAGGAGGAGGAAGATGATGAGAACGTGGAGGTAACAGACGCGTCTGCATCAGTGTGGCCACCAGGCTTCACTTTGAACTGGGCTGCAGTCAGTCCACTTCATCAGAGGAGATTTAAGAGAAGAATTTAGAGAAAAATGTCCACAAAAAAGAAGAAACTGTGATTTTAAAGGGTAGAATCACACAGTGAGAACATTTTAAACATTTTAAAATAAAAATATTACATGTTAATGTTTAGTAAAATATATTTAAAACTTTACTGCAAACACAAAAATTTACTTTTAGTCTGCACTGTAAAAAGAGAAACGTTTTGGGGTTTATTGAACATTTGATTATTGTGAAAATAGACCAAACAATGAAAATCCCTTTTACACTGAAGTGTTTTCTTTTTGTTCTTTGACAGCAGAACAGAAGGGGGGAAACAAAATAAAAAACATTATTCTAAAATGATAAGATGGAAAATGTCCTTCTAAATGCAGCAGAAAGGCCGAACGCAGCAGGATTTTCTGTGTGATTGTTAAACTGCTGTTTGTACAGAATGAGCTTCAACACGTATGAACATCAACCGTAAATCAGGATAAAAACTTTAGGAAAGATCATAAATTCCAGCATTAATGCAGATCATTTGACCTTTGAGACAACATGAGGGTTATTGGGCTGATGAATATCATCCAGTGGGGACTGGACCAGGGTCAAAGGTCGTGGACGGTGTTAACCCTGTGGTGGCGTCTTCCTCAGGTGGTGTACTCGTCCTCCGCCCGCGAGCTCAAGGTGGAGACTGTGAAGCCAGACACGCCTGAGAAGGACGAGGACGACATTGACATTGATGCGATCTGACTCGGACGAAGCTTCTCCTGTTGTGGCTTTGACTCACGATGCCCTGCACCTCCTCAATGGCTGCCTCCCCTCCTTCACCTCCCCCCCTCCTCCCCCTTC
>JAOWBC010000248.1:2432752-2446491 GCA_028566105.1 Hypoplectrus providencianus
TTATTCTTGCCTTTTTTCACCCTGTTTTGAATGTTTGCTGCTGAACTGGTTCCAAATTTCTGACAGGGAAGAATTCATTAAGAAACATGATCTTGAATTCTGTTTAAGGAATCACTGATTCAGTTTTAACTCCACCAGCACCAACACATGCACACTGTGTTTACATAGGAGCTGACAGGGTGGTCTGGAGCTGTACCAGTTGGGCGGCAGGTGAAGGTTGGGCCCTGGTGTGGTGTTTTCTAGCTCTTAAAGAAGGATTGATCAGTGAACCAGTTATTCTAGCTGCACGTATGGAAGTTGTTAGTCGCCCCCAGCTCAGTGTCACTCTGCCCCCAGAGAACAAGATGTGTTGGTAAATTATGGTCCCATTTAGAGTAAAAAACACAGTAAGCACAGTATGGTATAATGCGGGGCTTCTTATTGTTTGACAAGTCACTACAGTGGTGCTTTCCAATTTGGGTATCGTCTGTCTTTTAGTCTGCAGCTCACAACTTTACTGAGTGAATGTTTTTAATAGCTGGGGCAGCAAATGTGGGTTTATTTAACCACTGTTATCCTGTGTCTTGAAGCACACATCAAGTTGCTGTTAACTTATAATCATCATGTTGATATAGTAAAATATTTCTGTTGGTATGTGGTGCAGGAATTAGTGGACTAATAATCCCTGTTTGAGAAACAATGAAGTAGTTCATAAAAACACTTGAGGCCGAAGATGGATCATCGACATGATGGCTGAATCATGTGATCTGCTGCAGTCTGTCTGCTGCTTTCTCTTCTCTGATTCTCAGATTTGGGGCTGTGAGGAATAATATTCATCTGTTAAAGTGATTTGTTATGAAGAAAACGTGGGAATCCACATAAAACAACCGGAGAAAAAGTTTAAATTTATGAAAAATGTTTTTGAGTCAAATAGCCTACTTAAGTTGAGCTGTTTTCTGCTCTTCCTGTTACACTCCCTTCCCTCTCTCACTCTGTCCTCCCTCATTTATTTCCTCCCACTCGGCCCACATGGCCACCAGAGCTTTTCTGAATCAGAGATCAGAGGTGAACTCCAGGCGCCTCTGGAGTCTCTCCCCTCCTGACTGCACGTGATCCGTCATACATCTGATTGGGATCAAATTACAGCCCACCATAATCACTTCCTGTTTCCGCACGTCTTCTTCCTCCTCCTCGTTAATTACTCTCTCACCAGATCAATGGGACTTTGCTGCTGTGGAGTCTTGCGGTTGCACTTGGGTGAAGATGATTGCGCCTCATCAACATAAAATGAATGAAATTAAATAATGGGTGTGTTTGTGTTCCTGCCAGGTCGCTGCCACCCTCAACAACCTGGCCGTCCTGTATGGGAAGAGAGGAAAGTACAAGGAAGCGGAGCCTCTGTGCAAGAGAGCGCTGGAGATCAGAGAAAAGGTAGGTCAAAGGTCATCAAACAGTGACAAAATGAAATAATTAAACATGATTGTAAAGCATGACGTAGCAGCTGCTTTTGCTTGTACACCAACAGATGGTTGTTTTTTTGTTCTTCATCAGACTTCAAACTTTCACTATGAAACTAAACTTTCACTTCACTTTCAGACAAACTCTGTGTCCTACTTAGTCACAAAGCAGTCTCAACACTAAGCTCTGAATATTTCACTCATGATGTCTCCAATGACTCTAAAAGGCAGCAGAATAAAGGACAAACACTGCCGCTTTGCCATGTCATGCTTTCCATTTGAGCAGTTTACAGTGATGACAGTGACGCATATGACACTCGAAATTCCCCTTGAGTTTTCAAACCGGAGGGTCGAACGTTCCACGAAGAAGTAAACAAAAGCAGCTTCTCATTTCTATACTATGACTGTCCGTTTAGTGCCTGAAATGACGGCTGCTACTCGGTTTTATCAGCAGAAATTAACAAGAATTATGTTAAGTTTAAAACCCCATGAGCTCGCTGAAAACTATCTCCAAATGTAATTTGTAGTGTTTTATATGTATTCAGAAATATGTTGAATAGTTCACCATGATGTTGAAAATATGGTGTGCATATATTGTTTAGTTGTTTTCGATAGGTTGTGGATGCACACTACAATATGTTATACAATACAATATGTATATTTTTAATGTTGAGTGGATTTGAAATAATTTTACAAGTAATATCGACAAAGATACATTTTTTTTTTGTCTTGCATCCTGACTAATTGCACAAGAAGCAGAACTGTGCCAGCTTTGTTTCTTGGTTCATGTTCTGAGTCTTGAAATGTCGCAGTGCTTCTTCACATGGTTCTCTCTTGATTTTTTGTCCCTTTGCCTTATGTAGTTTAAAGATTGTATCATGAGACAGTCTGTGTATCTCTGGGGAGATCTTCATTATTTTGTCTGACCTCTAGTTTGGTGCTTACAGAGATGCTGCTCAGCAGTCCTGAAACTGCAGAAAACACTCTTTATTCACTGCTCTGTCTGTCCTCAGCTCCTGCCTTTGAACAAAACTCTCCTTCGCTCTCCTTCTCGCTTCCCTGAGAATGAGACGTCAGCTTTGGTTAAGCTGAGCGATTTCATTTCTTTTCTTATGCTACTTAAACTCGGATGATAATACTCTTGCTAAAGCCGAGGCGAGGTGGCTGCTGCAGAGTTGCTGAATCAGAAGGATTTCTTTTTTTCTTCCTATAGAAGCTCAGAAAAGCTCAGCTTCTAACTGAGTTTAGTTTGCATCAGTGAGAAACCAAAGTCAGGCTGTGAAGCTGTTCGATGGCAGAGAAGCTTCTGAGAACTCATTTTATTTCACAAAATATAAACACATTTCATCACTGAATGTGTTCTGATTCAGTGCTTAATTTGCACAGTGCAAAGTCCAGATCTGATGTGAATAAAAATATATTTATAGTTTTACATCTTCAGGAGGAACCAGTGGGCTCAGGGCTGGAGGCACATATGTAGTTTTGGTCTTTTAATTAGATTAATTGATGTAAGCAATAGCATATATTTTTACCAGCCTTATCATTTAATTAAAAAAAGAAAGGTCACATTTCTGACAAACTTCTGTGCTGCATCTGTGTTTGCTCAATTGAAAATGAGTAGAAGTATGAATATAATTACATTCGACATCTTTTTAGACGTGACATAAATACTAAGTATTTATCCAAGTTGAGAACCTGACTGTCTTTAAACTTAAACTTAAACTTAAAATCAGCCAAAGTTTTCTTCTCCACTATAATGTCCTTGAAAAAGAGACTGAAGCCCTACCTGCTGCTCGCTGTCTCTGCACTGACGTCTCTGTTGAAATATGTACTTTCTCTCTGTCTCAGAGGGATGGGAACAGATCTCTGAATTGCTCACATAATCCCCATGTTCTACAAATATTTGGTTTAAAACATGGATTCAGTCTGTGTCCTGTAAGTAGCTTAATTCTAGATGAAAGCCGTGCTTCTAGTGTTTTCTAGAAACCACCTCAAACTGCAGCTCTTCAGGTATTCAAACACACAACGTCCATCAGTAACACGATCAATTCCTCGATGACCCAAAACCTCTGTGGCGCGTTTTTTCTGGCAATCCTTTTCCAGCTAACGATGTTTACTGGAGGAAGAGAGGCAGGCGTGGGAGGTTAGGCCTGGCTGGATACTGTAGGTAGATATTCTGCACCATCCTGTGGATCTCAGACACCAGGAGGCTGTCAGTCTCCTGCAGGGAGCGAGATGATCCTGTAAGGGTTTGATCTCAGACCTCCTACAGATTTATGCTTCAATAATCTGGAGCTGAAAATCTCCCAAAGGACAAACAGCCAGCTACTTGGTTTACCTTTTTATCTCTAATACTCTTTACCTTCTCACACCAAATACTTTTTTCTCAGTTCTCTCTCTGCCCCCGCTGTAATCACTTCTCCCTTTTCCCAGAGCTTATAATGAAGTTGTTTCTCTAGCACTAGCTTTCTGACTTAATGTCCTTTTCTCTTTCTGCTTCATCCTCTGTGACAAGAGAAGTGTCAGGAAGGAAAAAGAGATTCAAACTCTCAGCTTGTCTTCTCTTCTTTCTCTATCTTCTGCAGTTATTTCCTTCTCTACTCTCTCTCTCTCTCTCTCTCTCTCTCTCTTTGCTGCTCAGACAGACTCAGATAAATCCCTCTCTGCCACCAAGCCACTAATGTTCCTCCTGCATCTCTTTCACGCTCCATACACTCGCATCTAATGGCGTTAAGACTCCTCAGCACACAGGAAAAGCTTACACTGCTCTAATATCCACATTAATGCAAACACAGCCACTTTTAAAGACTTGTTCTTCATGGCGGTTCTGCTTCTGTTGGCTGTCTGCAGAGAGTGATAAATGCTGTTTGTTGCTGTTTGTACACTGGACTCTGTCTTTATTTAATCAAGCAGCACAGGAGTCCACAGGCCGAAGTCTTTTAAAAGAAGCCTTTGTAGTTCGGAAAACACAGAAAATTACAGATTGAATTCTTCATATGGTGGTCCAAACGTATGCCTCTAAAACAAAAAGCATTATTTAGATTATGTGCACAGTGCTTTTTCTAGATTTCTCAGGGTATATCAGCCAAATGGACAAGATCTGCAACACTGCAAATAAGCTGTAAAAAGTGGTGCAATGGTCAAAGCAACCTGGCAAGAGATCTTACCCGTTTTCCTGAATGACAGACGGCTTTGTTTTCCAGGAAATCCAAAATTATCAAACTAGAAATGAGGATTTAAACCTGGTTAGACATTTGAACCTGAGTCTGAGGGGAATGTGATGAATGATGATGGAGATGAACTTTAAAATGGCTGCACACCATCACCTGGCTTCAGGCTGGTGATAGTTTCTCACCCCGACCAAATGGCCCAACGTGAGACACAGGTTGTCCTCTAAAACTCACTCTGTTTGATGTCATGACTGGCTGTTGTTTTAACCCTCCTCTCCACTTGCTCCCGGCCCAGGTGTTGGGGAAGGACCACCCAGATGTGGCCAAGCAGCTGAACAACCTGGCCCTGCTGTGCCAGAACCAGGGCAAGTACGAGGAGGTGGAGTACTACTACATGAGGGCGCTGGAGATCTACCAGACCAAACTGGGCCCCGACGACCCCAACGTGGCCAAGACCAAGAACAACCTGGTGAGAGGGGTGGAGAGGTGGTGGGAGCAGTCATTCACTGATAAATGCTTTAATACAAAAGGAGTTCTGCTCTGAATGCTGAACTGAATGTTTGTGTTTTTCAGGCGTCCTGTTACCTGAAACAGGGCAAGTTCAAGCAGGCTGAAACTCTGTACAAAGAAATCCTCACCCGCGCTCACGAGAGGGAGTTTGGCTCTGTTGATGGTAAGACATGTGACCAGTTAATACTAATAATAAACTTAATTTGTATAGCACTTTTATACATGAAGCATATAGTGCTGTTCATCCATGGCACCAAATAATTGAAGGTGTCAGCGAAATGTAGTGGAGTAAAAAGTATGAGTAGATGTATGGTGTTGTAGAAATGTACACAGACCTTGAAATTGTAGAATATCCCCTCAGTGACTTAAAGCAAACAGATAAAAAACACACGCAAAAACCAAACATGAATCCTCTTTTTCTAAAGGTTAATGTTCTCAGGCTGCTCTTATCATTTTGGTGGCTGTAAACAAAAATGACCTTTCAGCCTAAAAAAATAAAACATATTTCTTCAGAGCCGCAGGGACTTTTTGAAAACCTGATCCTCTCTCCTGATGTTTAGAGAGTGACTGTCTGTCAGCTCTGATTAACTTCTGACGTGTCTGAATGTTTCTCTGCAGATGAGAACAAACCAATATGGATGCATGCTGAGGAGAGAGAGGAGCAAAGCAAGGTGAGTGAAACCTGTAATTATGGAGGGTTCTAGAAATGAGTTGATGCCATTATGTTATGCTCAATGATTGTTTTTAATGTCTGTAAGATTTTCTAAGACATTTAGAAGAAAAATGTTTACATATTCACCAGTTAAACACATTCAAATTATGTCATTTCATTCCTAATAAGGACAAAGGAACACACAGAGAACTCTAAATATCTAAATATTAATATATTTAGTAACACTACTCTGACAGGAAGGATTGACTTTACAAAGACTTGGATTAGCAGATTAGGGCCCAGTAATAACCACTCAGTGCTGCTGGTGTGAGTAACTGACTAACCCCCAACCAGAGGAGTTTATTTCTGCTACGGTTTAAAAGGTTTCATGACTCGACTATAATCCCCTCACTAAACACCCCTTCATGTTGTGTTTGATGGTATTACGTTTTGAAAGGGGTTAATTTTCTTCCTTTAATGTTTACGTCACATCGTGAGTCTCTGTTTCTTGTCCAGACTTAAATAAAATGTTCATGTATGTACATTTGTTTTGTCTCGTAGGGGAAGCAGAAGGACGGCTCGCCATTTGGAGAATATGGAGGCTGGTACAAAGCCTGCAAAGTCGACAGGTAGGTTTGTTTCTTGGATATAAGAGTGAAGATGGATGGGAAACAAAAATGAATATTGGAGTGCAGAAAGTAGTTCCTGAATGATTGAAGGCAACAACACTTAAGTAATTTAAAAGTATCTTAGAACTTCTAAGCTGCTGGTTTCCAAGTGTTTATGTGCAAAACATGAGCTTTCTTCTTGACTGTATTTTTAGAAGTTAAGTAAATTGGACAAGCCGACAGATAAAAACCTCCTATGATGGTGTTGTTAATATTCAAAAAATATCACTTTCTAAATCAAATCCTAATACAGTTTTTGTTTCATTTATTAAACTTTTACTTGTTTCTTTGTTGCAAGAAAGAACACAAATGATTTTCCTAGTTTATCAAGAAAAATTAGGAACAAAGCAGTTAAATTCAAATGTAATATAACTGAATGTATCTGCACAGAAAATGCAGCAGTATTTAATCTATAAATCATTAAAAAGTGCTCCTCCTCTGATGTGATTAAATCTTGTTTTGCAGCCCCACAGTGACCACCACCCTGAAGAACCTGGGCGCCCTCTACAGGCGGCAGGGCAAGTTCGAGGCGGCCGAGACCCTGGAGGAAGCTGCCATGCGCTCCAGAAAGCAGGTGTGGTCTCCGCATGATGTGACTAAGAACTCAGGATTCCTCGCTGCGGTTGAGACGTGTTAAAACTGCAGAGATAGCGGCAGATAGAATGGCTGTGCTCAGCGTTTACAGCAGATTAAAAGGCAGAAAATGATTCAATCTCGTGTAAAATTAGGGTTGAGATGATAAACCCTGAGAAGCCTGGAGTGCAGCTTTTAAACTGCCTCTCATGGTGTGTTTCCTATGAGATCTAATGGGATTTCCTGCAGAGCTGAGAAGTGGCGAAGCCCCGCAGTTTTTATTCTAAATTAAGGTTTCCTTTTAGGATTTAATGTCAAGTATCTCCAGTTAGAAAGAAGCAAATGACGCCCAAATTGAACTGAACTCCTGTAGTGCCGCTACAATTACAGCCTGAGAGAGTTATACTTTGGTATTTTAATCAAATCTAGTTAATATTTAGGGTGCTGAGGACAGATTTTTAGGTAGATATTATATTTTTTTTTCTCTGAAGTCATTTATTTTTCGTCATTTATGCATTGTTTAGACATGTAAGTTACTATCACAAATATTTATGAAATGTTTAGTAGAATTATGCCAATTTTACCTATGGATTTGACATTAAAATCAGTCCATGCCCTCACAGAAATTAGATTTCGAAACCTGTGTAATATTTCAGGAACCAACATGTTAACAAAGATCATATTGCCCTTATTTACACTCTGTTTCACACTTTGTTGTCTGGCTGGTTGGAGTTTTTCCCCTCTTTAATAATTTACGGGCTCAAAGGAAGCGCTGTTTGCATGTGTCTACACTGTGGTGTAACACGATCATCATCCAGCTTTAATTATGCCCGCGGCTGTCTGGCTTTGCAAACTTGTTACTGAACAGAAATCCTCCTGAGGTTTCCTTCAAAAATAAGCATTTTATGTGAACTTGTGTTTGACCCTTGAAGGCAGTTTTCACATGAAATTAGTTTAACTACGAGGTTGGTGATGTTGGTGATGCAGAGAAACCTCAATGTCCACGTTTGATGATTTGTAAGATAAATAATGGTGCTTTTTATGACACCTTTACACAGATTTTTGATAAATAATCATCATTAATGTGCAAACTTGCAAACACACAAATCTGACACTCAATCAAAACATTTTTTTTAACAAAACTAAAAAACATGTATGCATGAGATCTTTCAGCTGAGAAAAGGCAGATTTCTAGATAGTGATTTTTTTGTCAGATGTCATCATGACTTTTTTGTGTTCCAATCAGATTTAAGCTTCGCTGGTCAGAAAAGCTTTCTGGTTTTTACTCATCCTGAGCTGCTGCTGCTGCTGGTATTAAATCAATATCTTCTGCAGCAGGAACTCTGCTTGTTGTAACTCTTTGCAGAATAAGTTTCTGCTGCTGCTTGTGTGTGTAGGTGTGTGTAGCGCAGCAGGTGGCTGAAGTCTGTAGCTTTATTATTAATTGGATTGGATGAATTGGTGCTCGTCCATGTGTGTGACAGTGAAGTGGAGCTGCAGGTGTTCGAGGTGCTCATCTTGTGCTTTAATGAGATTAGCTGTATTGGCATTAATCCCTGCCATCTATATGTCTATGTGTGTGTGTATCAGGGTCTGGACAATGTGCATAAGCAGCGCGTGGCGGAGGTCCTGAGCGAGCCGGAGGCCCGCGAGAAGCAGCGGAGCCGCGAGAGCTTGACCTCCGACACGGTGAAGTACGAGAGCGGGCCAGACGGTGGCGAGGAAGTGAGTATGAGCGTGGAGTGGAACGGGGTAAGTACAGTACACAGCCCTCGACACGGTTCTGAGTCTTCAACATGTTCATGGGACAAACAGCCTGTTTCTTTCTGGACAGAAGCCACAAACAAAGACAGCAACTTTGATAAACATTTAAACAGATATTTTACTTGATTTATTCTTTGTGAAAATGAAGGCCATTAAAGGTTCTTGTGGTTTCTGTTGAGACAGATATCATGAGGTTGTTTCTCTACTCTATTAATGACCGTTAGTCTCATAAGAAACACCTCACACCTGTTTAAATGACACTACAAAGAAGATTTTATCCTGTGCTGCACTGATTATGCTGATTGACTGTCAGAATTACTCTCCTTCAGTAGCTGCTGCTTCACTTCACTGTTCCACTGATTAATAAGTAAAAAGCTGCTCTTGGCTGCATCCTAAGTCTCTGTATCTCTCTCTGTAGGAGCCTCAGTCGTAGCTTTCTTACATTTACATAGCGCTTTGATCGTAATAAACCACTAAACTCTCTTCCCGTAGAGCTTTCCCAACTAACTGTGACTCCTAAAAAACTGCCTCCACAGCAGTGAAGGCCCTCTGGTTACACGCCCACCTCACTCCCTCTGCTGCAGAGCCACATTTCTAACATTTCACCGTATCTGCAGTCTCCTCTCAGCCTCCAGTGACTGCAGTGGCAGCAACATGTAGATGTAGAGAGTCTCTGTAGGTTGATCACCATCTTATTCTGCTGCCTGCTCACACAGCAACAGTAGTCATAGCTCCCTGAACAACCAATCAGCATCTCCTCCTGTGCGTCTGGTTCTGGCTGTGGGAGGTTTGGTGTGAGACACATCAGTGTGTCCTGTCAACCGGTTATTAGCATACAGCGTCCTGCAGACAATCTCCCATCACCAGCTGATCTCTGGGCCTATTTATATCCGGAAGTCAGCCTGTCTTATCTGGAAAGAGCTTTAGCTGGAAGGAAATCTTAATCGTCCCTCATAGTTATGGCTGAAATGTCAGCAGAAGTATTTCATTCATTTAATTAATTCAAAATGAAAGGATCATTACTTCATCCAAGATGTGAAATGTAACCTTACAGGAGCACAAGAAGACAGCCAGAGACATAGAAACAATTTAAAATAAAGGCAGATTATTGCCAAGTAGGTTTTTACATCCAAGGTGTTTTTTTGTAGCATAACATTACCATGTTAAGAAAAAATACATTTTTAGTTAGAGCAGACTTAAAATGAAAGAGCCACGCTGTTTTTAGAGTTGGTACTTGTATGCAAAATTGTAAAACAAATGTCCAGTGAATATGCAAGAGTTTACAATATGAAACAAATATAAATAGTGCATAAAATCTCAGTGTTAATGGCATATATGTTAAAGGAACTGGAAAGATATTTAAAGAAATACAAATAATAAATAGATAAATAAAAATTACACAAATCAAAAAGTGGAAATTGTGTGCATTAATATCATATCAAGATATGCTGCAAAAATGTCTTTACAATAAGGAGCAATAGATAAAATAGAAATATACAAGAAAAATAAGATGGAAAATAAAACACACCTAATATTTATAATAATTAAAAATACTAAAAGAAGTACCTGCAGGCATTTATTTTTTAACTATATTAACTGACATTTGTTTTGTGGGTATTTTTACCCTGCACTGCGTCCCTGCAGCTGTCAGACCACATTTCTGCTTTCCAACCTGTCAAATAAATCATCACTTCCACTCCAGCTCTCTCCACAGGCAGGTGCGAAACCTGTTTCCTCCTCCCTCTGTTATAAATAAGTCCTCAGAGAAGCAGCGTGACTCATCCGTGTGTTCACCTGACTCAACATGGGCTCTGTACTGTACTCTTTCTGTGATTTTACCTCACCTGTGTCCTCTGTGTGTATTCGTGTATCTCTCCCGTGCATCTGTGTGACGAGCTGCTGCCTGAGAATGTAAAGTGTGATTTATTTTCTGGTCTTTATTTCTTCTCCCTTGCTCGCTTTATCAGCATGTTAGCAGCCAGAGAGGAAGGAAGGATCGTTAAACGGGTGTTTAGGATCACCAGGTAGCTAAAAACAACAATAAAAGATGTTTCAAACAGAGTAAATGCTGATTATCACAATTGCAGATTTAGTTAACTATGCTTTTAGAGCTTCTACAGCACTGTAATCTTTAATTAGGATATACAATCATGGTCATGGTCAACTCAAATTAAGGATTATTATCACAAATTATCTTTACTATTACATGTTAAGAATGATTAGCCCGACAAATAAATAAGAAAAAATATAATATACTTAGCTTCATAATTGTGCACATTTTCTGGTTTTCTCTATTTCTATATGATTGAATTTGTTTTTTCACTATTTGTCAAGCAAACCAGTCTATTTTAATTTGTGAGTTGGGATTTTGAGAACTTTTTATGGATTTTTTTCAAGTTTTTCTCCAACGTTTTTAAAACAAACCATCCAGTGAGACGGGTAATCGATTGTTCTGCTTTGTTCCTACGAAGCCAAATAATACAAACAACAGAAAGAAATTAAGTCAAGTTACTGAGAAGTAAACAAATCCTCAACAAATGAGAATAATGTACTTATGGTAGTCTGGCTGCTCTCATGCGTCCCCTGTCTGCTCTCCCTCTGTGTTTTATTCTGTGGTGCTCTCACAGAGTTTGACCTTTTTCTACTTGATGTTCACTAAATGTTCAGATACTCAGACACAGAACTTCTCCATCATGTTAAACTGTGCCAACGCTCCACCTGGTGGCCAGCTGTGAGAACTACACCACAGTCACCTCTATCAGAGACAGCATGTGCTGAGAAAACACCAAAAAGTAACTGCAGCAATTTGCAAACAAGCAATTTGTGTCTTAATAAATAACCAGGTACTTTAACAGACGTAGGAATGTCACAACTGTTACGTCCTTTAAAGAAAATCTGTTCTGAGAAAACAGTGAATTGAGTTTGGAGGCGTTTTCTGAGCGTTATTTCCCACCCTGTCCTGTCGCTGTATTTTAACATTTTGAGGTTCATTCAGTCAGCTGAGACCTTTATTATTTTCCACTGCAGCAGGAAGCAGGAGGTGTGAAGTGTTTCTGCAGATAATAACTCTGTCTCCATCCTGCAAAATCCAGTCAGTTTGTTTTTCGTTTTTTGGAGCTCTTGCCGACTCGGTGGGCGAGACCCGAGGCAGTTTGGACCGCACGGTGGAAAATGGCTGAGGGGGTTAGAGACGTCTGGCTGCTTTGTGTTTACCATAAACTTTATAAGTGGGTTAAAAACTGACACAGAACTGAGATCTTCTTTAACTTTCTGGCTTGAATTTAGTTTTGTGGTCCTCCACAGTAAGTTGCAAACCACAGATTCCATCATATCAACTTTCATGGTAGTTTATTAAATAACCTACTTTTCGACAACTATTACATTAATTTATCAGCAGCATATCTTTGTAATGTTTGTGTTTTATTTATCGCTAAGCCTGTGTCCATCAGTCACAATGATTTTAAGGAGTTTTATAACTTCTCACATACCTGGATGCCTTTTAAAATAACAATAACGATGACACAATGCTTTTGTTGAAGCGTCTGTAACTATCTGCTGGAGGAGTGCTGTGTCTGACCCGTGAGCTCGATAACCTTGCCAGTGTCTTTAACATACTTCTGTTCCTCCGCTGCTCTTTTGTCCATTGCTGAATTTCTCCTTTTTCACACTGTCTCATCTCTTTTTCACTGTTCTTCTCTCTCTTCCTGCTCCGTCCCACCGGCAGGCATAACTCCAGATGCCTTGTAATGGTTCTAAAAAACTTGTCTTCTGCATGACGGACGCCTCGCCTCGCCTCGCCTCAACCCCCTCCAGCTTTGCAGTTTTCTTCTCCCTCCCTCCCTCTCTCTCTCTTTCTCCTCCACCGCCTCCTCCGGGTGTTCTGGTGGGGGATTCTTCACGCTGGGTCGAAACCAAACGTTGCTTTTAAACCCTCCTCTGTGTGGAAACGTGGGGACAGCTCGTGTGTCTAAATCCAAACTTCTGCTTTGAAGCTCGACTGTGTTTCTGCTGCGGTGGGAGAGGAGCGGGGCGACGTTAAACTCTGGTCATGTTCTCTCTGCTGTCCTTTAACACCAGCCCCTGCTCTCTCTCTGTCTCTCTCTGGTGTCTTTAAACTGTCCTTTCATATTGGCTGTAGACTCATTTAACAGGTTGAGGGGGATTGTACGGGGAGCCCTTAAACTCTCCTTTAAAGCATTACTCTCTCCATTTTTAACCTGAAATTTAGAAATCCTATTGAAACATTACAATTCTGACAACAAAAAAAAAAAAACACCTGTTGCTTCATTTTTCCTACACAAATGGAAGTTTTTTGCTCTGTTGGAGCTTTAAAAATACTAATCAACCTTAGAAGTAACATGCAAGTATTTCTGTTTAAAGGTGTTAAATCTTTAGATGAGTTATAAAATACCTGAGTTGAAAAGAAAGAATTATATGTGATACCTTCAATATATGTGTGCACAACCAGTCATCTAGATTTATTATTTCACAATATCCTGTATTTGATGATTATTATAATATTAAGAAAATTAAATATTTAATATCTCCTTGAATAATACACATATAATTATATCATTTAAATAATTCAGCGCTTCTTAAATTAATTCAATTTATTTCCTTTTTTTTTTTTTTGGTTCAAGACCTTTTCTTTTTCTTTCAGAAATACAATACATACAAAATAAACAACATTAGAGATGATATTGGTTAACAGTATTATTATTATTATCATTATTATTAAGGATCATACTGTTATTGTGAACTGTTTTGGCCAGGATAATCTGAATCGTGATAGACCTAACTTAGAAATAAATCCCCTTTTAAACCAACATTTGATTTCAAGAGCATCAAAGAAAGAATCACATCCTGTCACGTCGTGTTCATTTAATCAGACCAAAACAAGCTGCTGTCACATGTGTAAAAATGGTCAGAGTTAAAGCTTTATCGCCCCCTCTGCGTCTTTCTTTCT
>JAOWBC010000248.1:2471362-2481451 GCA_028566105.1 Hypoplectrus providencianus
TTAATAAATTTTCCTGGAGTCTCAGAATAAAACTCTGAATCTCACTGATTGTTTCTGTGGCTGCTTATGTTTTAATCTGACTTCCACTCTGGTGGTTTCTGTCTCTTCCAATAGGAGGAGTCTGAGCAGTGCTGAGCTCTACGATTCTGCCTTTTCCTTGAAAAGCGACCGCTCAAAAGAAGAGACCATTTATTTCAGACGCCGCTCCCTCCGGTGAGCTTTGTTATGTTATGACCTGTGGAGTCGATCAGTTACTGTTCATCAGTGCGTTTCTGCTTTTCTCAGTTGAGCATATTGCATTCTAATATTCAAAATGAATTAATTTCATTGTATCCACACTGACAGAGAGAAAGGTGAATTAAATCACCTCAAAATCAAATTAAAACACAGATTTCACTGCTGGAGGTGGAGAGGAGTCATTCAGTGGAAACAGAATCGACTCCTGAAGAGTTTTTCTGATGTCTACTTTATAGTTTCTGTGTCTCCAACAGTTTCTGTGGCTGCTTGTGTTTTAATCCGACTTGGTTTCTGTCTCTTCCAGTGGGAGGAGTCTGGGCAGTGCTGAGCTCTACGATTCTGCCTTTTCCTTGAAAAGTGACCGCTCAAAAGAAGAGGCCATTTATTTCAGACGCCCCTCCTTCAGGTGATCATATTGCATCAATCATCTAGATTTAAATAGTGTTTTTATCCATATCTGGGCCTGTGCCTTAAATAATCTAATAAAAAATGATAAAAGTTAGCAGTAGAATCAAGAGTTTTCTGAGTCGTACTTGATAGTTTCTGTGGCTGGATGTGTTTTAATGTAACTTCTAGTGTTTTTTCTCTTGTGTCCAGCAGGATGAGTCCAGACAGCAAAGAGTCCCATGAATCTGATGTTCTGACCAGCATTGAATCTTTGAAGAAAAGCATCAACCATTTGGGAATCAGGTAAGATGTTATGAGCATTAAAATTAATCCGCACTCACTGACATTTCACATAAGTTTGATTTGTTAATTTTTATTTACATTTTTTAGGAACCCTCCGAAAAGTCGTCCTACTGAAACGAACTCGGAAAAGGCAAAGAAAAGAAGAATCTCTAAAAAACGGAGGTAACCTTTGAACCAATTCGACCACTTGCTTCCATAAAAGTAGCGATTTCTTCCCAGTCTGTCTGGTTCCTTCTGCAGAAAAGATGCAGCTTCTTGAATATTATTTTTAAAGTCCTTATACTTCTAATAATGTGATGCTGTTGTGCCAAAAGATTTACTAATTCTTGTAATTTGTTAAATATTTTTAACTTTATTTCTATAATGAATTTAATATTTTCCACCTCATAATTAAGTATTTTTGACTTCAATATTTTCTTTACTTTATTCCTGAAGTTAATTAAATATTTTGGATTTATTCCTCATAATTAATTCAATATTTTCCATTTTATTCTCATAATTATTTTGGTATTTTTTTACTTGATTCCTGGAATTAATTAAATATCTTCACCTTTTTTCTAGGAATTCATTTAATATTATCAATTTAATTCTTATAAAATATTTTTTAACCTTATTCTTGGAATTAATTTGGTATTTTCAAGTTTATTTTCATAATTAAATTAATATTTTTATAACTTTATTTCTGGAATGAATTAAATATGTTGGACGTTATTCTTGGAGTTAATTAAATAATTTCAGTTTAAATCTTGTAATTAATTTTAAATTAATTCTATCTTCTGTCCTAAATGTGGCCCTTATACTCCGTCCTTATTTTCTCTGGACTGTGGTCAGTTTTTTTTGTTTGTTTTTTATTGAAGCAGCATCATAGTTGTGTACTTTCTGCAGGCAGCAACATGGTGCTGTGGAGAGAAGAAGAAGAAAGAAGATACTTTCTGTCTGTGAGTCAAACCTCCACCTACATTCCCTCACTAACTAGTTTCCATAAAACAGATACATGCACAACAGGTGCTATCCTGATAGATACTGACATGTAATTCCATATTTTATCCATATTTCCCACTGTGGCATAAATCTAGCTCACTCAATGTTTGCTGTTTAAATAACATTCTTTATTTGTTTCTTTCAGGAAAAGAGACTTTCCTTGCATTGAAGCAGTCTGTCACCTTTTTTTGACAAATCATAAATATAAATGTATTAATAAGCACTATTACACTACTAATGACAGCATTAACCTGTCTTACAAAATCATTTAAGTAAACACAAAACAAAAAGACAGCAAATTGGCATATTAAGCAATAACAAAAAGTAAAGGAACATTTATGAAGCTTCACTGGAACTTACATGTTTGTTGTTTTAATGAAAAGCCAGTTTGCTTGTAATTTACTTTCTTTTCATGGTGTTATATCCATTATGCTTTCAATCTTTTATTAAAGTACACATGAGGCTTTTTGCACAGATATTACAGATTGTTCCTGTTCAAGGTAAAATCTTCTTTAGCTCTTTTTCCTTTGTGTGAATGTTAATAAACACATTTCATGCATCTCTTCTGTGTAACTGTGTTTTCTGTGTGAAGGTGTTTGTGTAAACTGTCAGCAGAGAAATAAATCAACAGCCCAATGTCACGAGTATTGGGGGGGTCCTCCACATATTCTACATGTTGAAGTATTTGCCAGATTGCAGCCTCTCCTGTCCTCTCCTCTCGACTCTGTGTAAAGAGATTTTCAGTAAATGTTTGTCATGTGACTGTTGGTCTCAGCAGAATCATTCATGGCGTCACAGTATTGTTGCAGAGTGTTTTTAACAGGTTATAAAGTGGTTTGTCTCTGGACATGTTTTGAATAAGATTTTTTTTTTTTAATATATATATATTATTTTGAAGTTTTAGTTATGCAAAACCATGTGCAAAACAGTACAACTTATTCCACTGAACCAAGTAGTGTAAATTATATATACAAGAAATGAATAATTTAGTTATAATAAAATTATTTAAATAAAAACATGGGAAAATGAAATACATAAAACTATATAAATACAAAAAAAACTGATTACATTAGGATATTTTGTCATTTTGCATAAATACCAAAATTTGAAGCTTTACTTGGTTGCACCATTTTAATAGTCTTGTCCTATGATGTGTTCAAGGACTGTCTGAAAGTTCAAATTCCATCAACAATGTCAGTTCTCATTGTTTCTTTCTACATCAAATTGTGTATTTTGGTAAAATATCAATAAAAGTATCCGTCACCATGATGCCACACTACTTTAAAATACTATATATACCTTATAAAACTACAAAATTAGCTTGAAAATTCAAGCATAAAAACATTTTGAGGCACATGTATTTTGTACTACTTTTAGCTGTCAGCTTTCGTTGCTGTCAATTCGAGATTTACCATAAAAAACTGATAAATTAGAAGTTATTAGATTGTATTCTTAAATTAAACCTGATTTATTAAATTCATCTATAATAGTAGTAATAATAATGATAATCCAATAATTTATGTGTCGCGGGTGGACGAGTCCACTATGCACGGTCTATCTCAGGTCTCGCGGTCTAACTCAATTCTCGCGAGACAAATGTTTTAAATTAGAACATGCTGCAGAAGAGCTACACCTTCCAAGTTTTCAATGAATTTCAGCTGTTTAGTTTATTATATTGAACTTCTGCTTCTATTTGAAGCATTTTTCCCCTGTGTGATTTTAAATGTGTGATATTTTCTGTGCAGCTCTCAGACTCTCAACTCAGAATTAATGAACTTTTCTGTTTTTCTGTCCAACATTATTCAGCAGTTCTCATCTGAACGTATTGCAATACTGTAGCAACATTGATTTAAATAGACACACACAAATATGAAACACATCAGCATAGCATCTTTGGTAGTTTGTAAAGAAAAAACGTTTCAAGCTTTCCATTTATCCTTGTCTTGGAATCGTCGGTCTATTTAACAAGAAACTTAAATTTTTAAACTCAAAATTTTAGTTTTTTGTTTTATCCCAGTACTGTATTTTCTTGTTCTTAAAAATCAAACAATAACTGACAAAGCTGCATAAAATAAATGAAACTCTATAAACATATCTCAACAAATGCCTTTCTAATATTTATTTTTAAATTGTGAGGATTCTTGGAGCCTGGATCCTTTTTTGATTTGTTGTTTTATTTCATTGTATGGCTTGTTGTAGTTATTAGATTTAGATTAAAAGTATTTTTACTTCTTTGCTTGTGCTGTGTGTTTATTTTATTTTTATTATTATACCCACAGAAAAAATACCAGACCTTTAGTAAAGTAAGAGTAGCAATACAACACTCGAAACATATTCTCTTAAAATGAAAAAAAAAAAGTAAATCAAAATATCCTAACTATAAAGCCAAAAAGTAAACTGCTCACTATTCACAACAACTCATTTTATGAAAAACATATTAATGACATATTTAGCCTCATTAATATTGCAGCTGGTAAAGCCAGAGCTCTCTTTAACTACTTTATATGCTACAGGGTAGCTTAATATTTTATATTATGATGTATTATTATAAAGTCTATAATACATAATGAGTGATTCATAGTTTGCATTAATAATTTGCATAAAATTGACTCGTACACATGTGCAAGTCACGATTAAGGCTCAGTGCTTGAGTAATTTCTTCTTCTTCTTCTTCTTCTTCTTCTTCTTCTTCTTCTTCTTCTTATTATTATTATTATTATTATTATTATTATTATTATTATTATTATTATTATTACTACATTTTTACTGCTCTCACCACTGGGTATAACTCTAAAGTCTAATTGTAATTTATTCCCCAAGTTTTGTTCAAGTTGGGGTTCAGTTGCCGGTGCTTACTCTTCATTAGCTTACATTTGTCATTTAATTTATTAATTTGACATTCCCTTTACACCTCACATAAAACTTACATTACGTTATTAACATTACATGTCTTTGAATTTACAACTATTCCGTAAATTTAGGATCGTCTTGATAACGCGCCACCCCTCCGGTCCGAGTTGGTCTCGCCCGTGCCTCCACAGCATCAAACGCACATGTTGGGTGTGTTGTGTTGAGGATTGCAGCGATATTACAACGTTTAGCACAAACTCTGCGCACTGTCACGTTGCTTTTCGCTTTGTGATTACCGCAGTTACTACAACTGCATTAGTGAGTTGCGCAGGAAAAGAGAAATAGTTTTAAAAAACGGATTTATTGTGAGAAAACGCTTGAAGTGAGGACACGCGTCCCAGCGTGGCTACAAACTACTGTTCACTGAAGGTATGTTCACCTCCACGCTCTCATTTCAGAGATGTTTAGCTACCTGTGAAGCAGCTTTATTTATTTAAACTCATTCCAGCATGTGCATTTGGGCTAAAGTGTGTATCTGAGTAGCTTTTGCCGGCTAGCAGCGTCCCGTTAGCTTCCTGCCGTCAGCTGTCAACGTGTGAGACGTTCACAGTCCTGTTGCTAAAAACGGATAAATAATTAAAAATAAAACCAAATGTTGGACACACAAAATGAAAATTTCCCTGGAATGGTTGGCATCTTGAGCCCACAGAGGACTCTTCAGAGCGGCTAGTGAAGGAGAAAGCGCGGAGCTAGCCGCCCGGGTGCAGTGCCACGTAGCTAGCCGGCTAATGGAGCCGAGCAGCCGGCGAAGTTCTGCAGAATCACTGCATGTCATTCACTCTGTGGAGTACTCGAGTAAAAGTACTGCTACTTTGAAAAAAAAAAAAAAAAAAGTCGAATAACGCAGTGATTGAAAAAGTATAAAATTAAAATAGCACAATTAAATTAAAAAAAAAAAACATAAAAAAAAACAGAACACAAGTGCAATATGAATGAAACATAATATTAATTGCAATATAAAAACCTCCTACCACCAAATAATGTATTGTGCATAATGTTAGTACACCCACATAAGATAGATTAAATAAAATAAAAGGCAGGCGACAACCAGAACCCCAAATAAATATTTTAAATTATTACAAATTAAAAATTATTAATTATTTAAAATTAATAAAAGATAAATATATTGATTATCATAAACAGTTATTATAAAAACTTAAAGAACAGTTAGTTTAATTTGACCACTAGTCTCTCAATAGTATCTTAATTATTATTATTAATGATACCTTATTTTTAATGCTGAGGTTTTATTTCACACTTCTTCTATACACACTTTTTAACATTTCTGTTTGTTGTATCATCAAGAATATCATATCTGACTTTTGCCCTTTTTTTCCAACAATTTTTATAATGATGAACAGTGCAGTAAACAAACATTAGGGAAGACAATAAGATAAAAGAGAAAAAAATAAAGCCCAAAAAGAAGATGCAAATACCATTAAAATAAATAATTACAAATTAAATTAAAATAAAAAAAATAGTGGGATAAAATGGTAAAATTAAAAATAATTCACAGCAGCAATGAAATGTTTGCACTTGTTCCAGCTGTAAACTGATTTGAAACCTGTTTTAATTGTGACAAATGAAGTTTCAGTCTGTCTTTTATTTTCCCATCAGGCTTTGCAGCTCGCCGTCTGACACCATGAGCTCCAAGGTGTGCAGGAACTGCGGCAGCTCGGACATCGACGTGGACCAGGCCCGCGGCGATGCCGTCTGCATGAGCTGCGGCTCCGTGCTGGAGGACAACATCATCGTGTCCGAGGTGGAGTTTGTGGAGACGGGAGGCGGAGGGTCGTCGGCCGTCGGGCAGTTCGTCTCCTCTGACGGTGAGCGCCAACAAACGACTCACCTGTTTAAAGCTACGACTGCTGGTTTTATTAAAGAAATAGTAAAGTCAGTGATTAAAGAAAGTCCAGATGTATAAATGCTTGTTTTTCTCTCATTTTTATTTTTTATTTCTATCACTCTCAGTGGTAGAATGTAACTTGCAGAACCTCAAATGTTTAAGTGCTGCTACTCTAAATATAAAATGAAATTTATTGAAATAAGTTTTGCTGAAATAGCTACTTTAGTGGAGTGCTGAAAGAATTAATAAAGATACCAAAAACCAAAAACTAAGCAGAACACAAGTGAAATGGAATTTAGAAATTATTATTAGTAATAAAAATAATAACAATAAACACACATAAGAAAATTATCTAAAATATCTAAAATATAACTTAATGAGTGAATATAATGTCCTGTGATTACTGAGAAAACCAAATTTGTATATGAAAAACATTTCAGGGAGCTGAATACTCTGGGGGGGGGACTCTTATTTTGAAAAGAAACACAAAGTGAGATATCTTGAGTCCAAAACAATGAATAAAATCTAGAATAAATCCACCGACAGAAGTTTAAATCCTGATGCTGTTTCCAAGGAAGGAGGTCACATGAGGAGTATCATCTGTTGTCGAGGTGTGTGTTTGGTGTTTAGGCTCTGATGAAACACAGCTGGGAGCCTTAAAGTGTGTGTGTGTGGATCCACAGCTGCTTATCAGTGTGAAACATTTACCTTCAGATTGTGTCTGACCTTCAGCCTGCAGGACGACTCGCTCCTGCTGAGTCTGCGCTCTCTCACGCTGCAGTTCCTCTGAGCGGCCACCAGAGGGCGCTGTCGAGTCACAACACAATGCTTCATACTGCCTGTTCCAGTTTAGTTATGAAAAAAATACATAAAAAAAAAATACAATTTAATATGTTCAGAGTTCAGTGAAGTTGTGGCTGAGCAGGAAATTAACTGAAAAAATTAATCAATCCTTTTTTTAAAAATCCTGTTGATTTATACTTTGAGAAACATGTCATTTTTATGGCTTTAAATCATTTTATTGACTAAAAAATATGAAAAATATTATGACATAAGTTTCCAGCACCAAAAATAAATAAATTACTATTACAACACAAGTTAAACATCCAGCTCCAGTTTGTCTGTTAAACATGTTTTTTGTTAAGTTTCCTCATAGAGCTGCAACTCCACATGATCATTATTGATTCATCTGTATCTGTTCAACTTAAGCAAATAGTCGAAAAAATGCTCATCAACAATTCCCAGAAATGCTGTAACAATAATACAGAAAAAAAAACAGCATTTATACCAGTGAACAATCCAATGAATTAAACACTGGACTAAAAGCATGGTAAATTTCCAAACAGATTAAGGAAATATTTTTAAAAATGAATAAATCTGAATAATATAATGACAATGATAATAACATTTAAGAATAAATAATAGTAAAACTAAAATGAAGACCACACTCAAAATAAATTACCAATGATTAAAGGTGAAAATAAAAAAAATCTTATAAAATAAAAAAAAAAAATCACAAATATAAATCTCTCTTTAAGCCAGAATAAACAGTAAAAGAAATAAAAGATAAAAACCCCATTCAATACCAGACCTAATTCAATATATATTTTTTTTATATCCACCTCCTGATGTGTGTGTGTGTCTCGTCCTCTCTCTGCAGCTGGAGGCATCAACCCGACTTTTGGAGATGGACACTTCACAGGCGTGGGGAGGGAGTCCCGCGCTCAGACGGTGCAGAAAGGTGAGTGACCAGCAGAGGGCGCCACAGACCCTGCTGTGTGTCCCTGCTGGGCTTTTTCTCAGCTTCAGTACAAGTCAGGACGCTTGTTGTTCTATAGACTCTAAAAATAAGCAAACAGTTTCAGTCAATCTATGAAAAGTTCAGCTATTTTAAAGGACAAGATGAAGCCAGAATAAAAGGATGTTGATATTAGTATTAATAATAATCATAATAATATAAGACAATTATATGAAATATAACTAAAAGCAGAAGACATGTTTATTAAGATTTAGAAATATATTATTGGTACTAATTACTCATAACACTATAAATATATAAAACTATAATAAAACAAAGAATTTTAAAAAATCTGAAGACAAGTGTAATAGGATTTGTGAAAAACAGTGTTAGTATAATACTCCTTTCTGCAGTATAAATGCTTGTTCTTCATTCAGATCATTGATCAAAATTAGAATTTTCCTCTGAACCGAAATTTGCCAGTAAGTTTAAAAACAGTAAACAATACACTGTTTATCATAGTAAAAAAAACACACTTTATTGTCTGAGTTTGAACTTTACGATTGTCCTTGAAAGGATCATATCTTTGTCTAAAATGAACTTTATTCTACATGTTTTTAAAAATCGTTAAAAATTAAACAGTTGGGATGAACTGAATCCTATTAAATACATAAAATTCTGCACTTCTCAGCAAAACTGGGAAATCAGGATTGATTTTGTTGAGACAAACTGTCACGTGACAAATATTCACTGAATATGAGATAGATGAGACAGCAGGTTTATTGTACCGTGCAGGTGTTGTTGACCACTAGGGGGCAGCAGGTGTAACAGCGTCAACATATCTTCACCTTTTTAAGGCCAGGTCCATTATTATTATTATTTTTAAGGTTTTTACGTAGTTGTAGCTTCCCAGAAGGGCTCCTTATTTATGCAAAAAGTCCATTAAAATATAACTTTCCCAATAAACCTAATGGAGGTTTCCGGATCAAAAACCACCTCTGAAGAGCCCTGAACCCTCACAGTAAGGGAGGAGTTTTATCTCAACGCCTTTTGCTCTAAAAACACAGCAGCCAAAACGACTACAGCAACATGTAGAAAAAGTTCAAATAAAAATAATCAGAAACTGTGTGGATGGTTATCTGGACGCCGTTCAGACAGCAGCTGGTTACAGCGCTGACGATGTTTCAGCGATGGAGCCGCAGAGTCACAGAGCTGTCAGACTGCAGCAGACGCTGAGTAATAGGAGTGTGTGTCTGTGTGTGTGTCTGTGTGTGTGGTTGTGTGTGGTTGTGTGTGTGGTTAGGGGATTATTTGAGTCACTGTGTGTGTGTGTGTGTGTGTGTGAGACATGGTTGGGGAATACTCGTGTTATATTTGTGTCTGTGACTGTGTGCATGAGGAAAAGGTTTCCTACACTGTTAAAGATTTTTTTAAAGAAATTTACTGTATTAGTAAGTGCAAATGTCATTTAAAAAATGCTTTTATTACAAATATATCATCATATATATTTTTTTCAAATCTGTAAAATAAAATGGGACTGTATAGTTTAATCATTTTTTTTACACTATTATTCAGTCATTTTTATTTAAATGTTAGATTACAGTGAATTATATGTAAAATAAACAAATGCACATTAAATGCACATTATACTGATTAATGTAATTTATCTCTTAGTAAAACTTTGAAT
>JAOWBC010000248.1:3156496-3167748 GCA_028566105.1 Hypoplectrus providencianus
ATGATTCAACTTTGGAATATTTTGCTCAATAATTTAGAAAACAGGGAAAGTGTTTCTTGTACTTTTTATTTTTTTAACAAAACTTAAAAATTTGATGTTTTGTTGCACTTACATTTTTTATTTTAATGCCTATAGGTTTGTTAAATTTTGCTTCTAAAGTTTGGAAAAAACATCAGGATGGCTTGTTACCTTAGTTATCTCTTTTCCCAACTAATGGTGTCTTGAAAAGGAAAATTATTTATGCATGACTCAACATTAAAAAAAATCAATTTCTTTATAATTTTCTTTAATTTTTGTTTACTTATTTATTTTTCTTAATTCTGTCGTTTGACATTATTATTATTATTATTATTATTATTAATATTATTAATGATAATAATATTTTTCATTATTTATATATTTAATTATTTGTTCATTTATTTATATTAAATGTATTTTTTTGGCCTTACTGTAATTCTATTTTGTCACAATGCATCACACTGTTCAGATATAAGTGACTAATGCTTCACAATATTGCTATTTAAAATTCTATTAAAATCACTCCAGTGTTTTTGTATAATTTTGGAGCATTTAAACTGTGAGTTAAATGACTCACAGGTAGGATGAATGTGTGCAGGATTTACCCTCTTCAGCCCACGTGGAGGAAGCTCTCACTGGATTTTAAAGCTCTTCTGGTTTATGACAGTTAAACACCAAACTGATCCTCCGCTCTAGCTGTTTAAAGTGTTCAAACATTTTTGGAAATTATGTTACGTGGTGTGAAGGTGATGGAAAGGAAGTATAAAGCACAAAAAGGCGAGCAAGCTCTCACCTGTTCGTGCACTTCCTGCTCTTTTAATCTGTATTTATAGGCTGAAACCTATGAAACCCTTTAACCATCTCAGTCTGCAGAAATCCTCCCTGAAAGAAAAAACCTCAGCGTCATTATTTCCAAGAAGAAATCTAATTATTTGTCCGCAGATATCCAAATGTATATTATAAAGTATGTTATAAAGTAAAAATAATCAGACATTTTTCACTATTTTCTCAGTTTTACAGGAAAAGAAAAAACAAGAGAAAAGGTTAAAAATGTCTGAAAATCATGAAACTGAATATAAAGCACAAAAAGCTGCAAACAGAAGATCAGAGGGGACAAAACAAACCCTCTTGGTTGTCTTGTCTTCCAGTATTTAGTTGCATTTTAACTGTCTTTCATAACCACTAATGCACTAAATCGTTCGTCTGCACCTTGGAGAAGTAGTCATAAGAAAAATGCAAAACCGAAACAGAAAATTTTCCAACTTTCTTCCAGCTCTGCATCACAGTGAGAAAGTAAGCAATGTATTCCTCTTTGATTATTCTATTTATATCACTTCCTAGCTTTCTATTTATGTTATTATTTGTATTTTATTATATTTTTATGATATTTTTTCTTCAATTTAACTACATTTTTGTAAACTGAGTGATAAGTTCAACACCAGGAATCCTTAACTTTGTTTTGCAGGAAAGAAAAAAACTTGATTTTGATATAAACAGACCATGAAACTGTATTTTTTGACATGAATGTATGAAATAAAAGTGTGAAAATGTGTGTTAGTTGACGTGCCTTTGCTGTGAGTGTTTGTAAAGTGGGAGGACAGAGAGAGACAAACCTCTTTTCTCTCCCCGTGCTTTATTTTCTCTTTGCTGAGTTTTTCTCCAAGGTTTTATAATGTTACTATTTTCATTGTGAGCGGCTGCAGAGCTCTGTGGCCGTATGTGGCTGACTCACTGCTCACACACACACACACACACACACACACACACACACACACACTCGCCCACAGAAACCACTGCACAAATACAAACGCGCCCACGCTCCCTCGCTGTTTAATTGGAGCCGTAACGCACACAGGAGTCACTCTGCCTCCTTCAGCTTATATAAAAGATGAACCTTGACGAGAAAACGACAGCATGCACAGACGCTCTCACAGTTCGTTCAACTTTTCCAGGAAGCGTCTTTACCGTCTCCGTTTCTCAGAGAGAGGAGCGGATCGATGCGTCTGTACGTTAAAGGAAACTTCCCAGATATAAATGTGACTTTCTGGTGTTTCCCAGAAGAGCAGCTCGCTCTGAGGAGCTCCTCTAAACTTTGCTCTCTCCTCCTCCGTGCTGGAGATTTATGTAAACGAGGAAACGACGCATAGCAGGACAACCTTTACAACCCTCCTACAGGTTTCCAAATAAATATCATTATTACATAAATCATTTCAGACACTTTGTTCCGAGTCTGCATGAAAGTAAAAACCATCATTTGGTTGTTTTTGACAGTCTGAAAAATGTAAAACTGCTGAAAATATCAACTACTTATTATTTATTTATTTTTCCTTCCAACTTTATAATTACTAACTTGTTATTTTTTCCATTGTTGTTATTGATATTAGTATTATTATTATTAGCATTTCCACCTGTCATTATTTAATTATGTTATCATTATTTTAATTATTATTGTTATTCTTATTATCAGTTTACAGCAATTACCTACATAAAAATCCATGTTAACTTTTATATATTTTTCTTCGTCCAAAACTTGCAACTGTACTGATCAACAAGTCCTCCAAAACTGAATGAATAATAACAGAAAATACATAAAACAGAGAATGACAGGAAGTGAAAAGGTGTCTGCAGGAAGATAACCGTGAGTTTGGATCAACAACAGCTTAAATTTGAAGGAAATTCTTTCTCATGTTTGAAGTTTTCAAAGCCAACTTCGGCTCTTAGCATCTTTGCAAAGAGTTTGAATTAATTTGTCGTGAGAAGAAATTTTCCTAATTAATGCAGTGAATATTTATTTGCCTATTATCTCTGTTGGCAGTGCTGATGTTTGCTCTGTATTTCATTTTGGCACCAAAGCTTTAAAAAGTTTGACTATTCAACCTTCTTCCAGGTAATATTTTATCATGCAGTAGCTGTCTGTGCAATGAAAAACTCATAAAGACAGAAAGACAGAAGAGCAACCATTCCTTATGCAACTCTTTGCACCTTTCGTTTCCATGCCAACTTCTAACCAATAGCTATGAAATCAAACAGTTTTACAAAGAATAGTTGCAAGATTTTAGGTTTCTCAGGTGAAAAAAAAGGGTGAAAAAGCTTTGTAGACTGACCAACCAACACAGCTGCTTATTGAACTGGTTACATCTGGAAATAAAACCCAAATTATTCATTTTTAATCAGATTAAAGTAGTTTCAATCCATCTAAAATGTGAGTTTCATGATAATCAACAAGCCAAAAACACAGATAATATTTCCAGCTCTTAAAGGGACAGAAATAATCTCAGTTTCTGCTCAAATCACTCTAAAAGCTGAATAAAAACAAGAGGAAATGTTGCTTCTGACGTCACTCACCGAGCCCCTGGCGGATTCCCTGGCGCCCCTTCTTCCGGCGGCCATGTTGCTCCAGACAGGGCATCCCCCCGACGCGAGAGAAACACAGCTTCTTGTTGATGAAGAGGAAGAGGACGGCCAACGCCACGATGAAGACGCCCACCGCCGACAGGAAGCCGATGGCCTCTGGCGGGACTGGCAGGAGGAGGGAGAGGGAGAGGGGACACACAATGACACACTGATCAGACCACACAAACAGACAGTCTGGAAACACCCGCACACACACACACACACACACACACACACACACAGTACGCATGGTACATGTGATACACACAGACAGAACGAGTGATACTTTAGTATTTGAGTGACCCTCGGTGCCTTGCTCAACAGCAGAGTCAGAGTCAGTAAAACAGCAAGAGCACTCGGGTCGTTTGGGCAAAATAAAAAAAAAATTACATTATTTTTATTTGCTCTATAATTACTTTTGTGTTTTTTTTTATTTGCATTTGTTGTTATATTTGTTATTGAGGTGAGATTTATTTCCATAAGCCTTTTAAGGCTCCTGCTGAACTTTTATGTTTTTCTGTTGCTGTATTGTTAAAATAAATTACTTATTTTTTTAAATAATATTTAAATGTATTGTTTGCCAAGAAACAATTCAACACAAACAAACAGAGTTTTTTTTCCCTATACAAATAAAAAAGATAAAATCTTCATTGGAACATCATATTTTGGACTTCAATGTCCAAGACAGCTGAGATAATATAACTACAAACCACTTTTTCCTGCTGATATAACATAAAATTGCTAAAAGCTGGAAAAAAATGGCAACACAAAACTATAAACACAGAAAAAAATTATCTGTAAAACATAAGAGTAGTATTTAGAGATAGAAGTCCAAGAAACAATGTAATCTAAGAGCAATAGACCAATCAGATATGGAGAGAAACTGTCTCAAAGTGCTGAGTCATGGTTGAAAAGAACTGGTGGTGAAACTCAATGGTGATATGTAGAGATAGAGGTCCTTATAAATAGCTTTAAAAGCAAAATATCAATCAGAAAATGAGGATGGAAAGTCAGTGAGAGCGAGTCAAATTATGAAACATGGAGAAATTAAGAGTGCTGAGTCATGTTTGAGAGGAACTGGTGACAAAGCATATTAGTAGTACGCAGAAACCTAAGAGCTTGATCTGTGTTGTCACAATAAAAGTTTGCATGATGTGCAGAACAATTATGACAAAAAAACACAAACTTTTATTGTGACAACACTGATCAAGCTCTTAGGTTTCTGCATACCACTAATATGCTTTGTCACCAGTTAGTTGACATCTTAACATGACTCAGCACTCTTAATTTCTCCATGTTTTATTACTAGTAGCTTGCACTGAGTTTCCCTCATTTTCTGACTGATATTTTGCTTTTTAAAGCTATTTTAAGGACCTCTATCTCTACATATCAATATCAAACAATCAATATTAAGTTTTAATACCAACCATGACTCAGCACTTTGAGACAGCTAACTAGATTTCTATCAGTTTCTCTCCTTATATGATTAGTCTATTGCACTTTGATTAGATCTTTTTTGGGACCTCTGTCTCTATACACTACTCTTATGTTTCATTGTGAAAAAGTAAAGATGAGTAGAAGATGAGACATCTAGAAAGAGAAAAGGATGCAGGAAAACCAAGCAAAAGAAAGAAAGTAGTGATGAAAGTTGCAGTGAGTGAAACCAAACCAAAACAGAGAGTAAATAACTAAGAGCAGGAAGCTGATGTGGAGAAGGAGAGACGAGGTGATTCAGGGCGTACTACTCTGCTGAGACTCGTTGGGATGAATAGAAATGCATAACGGGGGGTCGCTGTCTCCTGTTTCCACAGCAACGTCTCACAGAGCAGAGAGACGAATCAATGGGAGCAAACGGAGACGAGAGCACATCCTGCCGAGCGCCGACGCCAAATAAAGGACTCGGCAGCGTGGGTGGGTGTGTGTGTGTGTGTGTGTGTGTGTGTGTACTACTGTTATGTTTTATTTATTTCATACACCACCTTTTGTTTTCTTTTTTCGCTCTTTCAATGTCGCTCTCTGTGATTTCAAGGAATCAGACCGCCCACGCTGTACAGAAGCACCCGAGTAATCTGCACAGAAAGCATGCACTCAAAAGTGTGTGTGTGTGTGTGTGTGTTTGGTGGCTAAATAATGACCCCAAAAAGCTGCTGGTTGCCATTGAAATGATGCTGTTTTTGCTTAAAGTTGGAATAGGCAAAAAAAAAAGGAAATAGCAAAATCAACCCCCTTTCAGTCCCTAAAAAATTGAATTTAGGCTACAAAATCACTTCTCTTTGGTTACATGATAAATACATTAGTACGTAGTCTAACTAAAAGTCTATCTAAAAGCGCAGAGTCATGGTAAAGACCAGCTTGTGACAAAACATTATAGTAGTATGTCAAGACAAAGATCCTAAAAACAGCTAAAGAAGCTAAAGAGCAATATCAACACATATCAGTCAGAAACAGAAAGAAACTCAGAGATTTAGTGAGCTGTCTAAAAGTGCTGAGTCATAGTTGAGAGAATATGTCGAGACAGATGTCCCAAAACAGCTCACATCGATATAACGATCAGAATTGGACAGAATCTGACACAGATCTAATCAGCTGTCTAAAAGTGCCGAGTCATGGTTTAGAAAAAATGGTGATAAATGATGACAGTAGTATGTAGAGACAGAGGTCCTAAAAACAGCTTAAGAGTAAAACAGCAGTCAGATATCCAGTTGTGCAAATGTGATGATTTTAGGCTTCAAATTCACTTCATTAAAGTTACATAATAAAAATTATAGTCGTATGTAAAAACAGCTTCATAGCTATACAGTTAGAAACAGAGAGAAACGGATTAATATCAAGTCAGCTCATCTCAAAGTGCCGAGTCATAGTTGAGAGAACTGCTGATAAACATTATAACAGAGACAGAAATCCCAAAACAGCTTCAAGACAACACAGCGATCAGAATTAAAGGGAAACTGGTGCAGATCTGATCAGCTGTCTAAAAGTGCCGAGTCATGGTTTAGAAGAAGTGACGATAAGACATGATCGTAGTGTGTGGAGACAGAGGACTTAAGACCAACACATCAGTCAGAAAACTACGGCTTTGGTTTGCTTTTGTAAGAACGTTTTGTTGAGTTTAGGCTGCAGAATCACAGGCCTGGTTTAAAAAGATATTTTCAAAAGTAAATTAAATTATGCAAATGCTGGAAGCGAAGAATTTACATGGATGACATAACAACTGCAACTATAACCACCATGTGTACAATACTACAATAATATAAAAAATAAAACAGCTTTGGTTCTTCTACTTCAATCCCTTTTCTGAATATCTGTGAAAAGAAAGAAACCTTAACAAAACGCTCCTCTAACAGCCTCCCATTAAACACAGAAAATGACTCTCAGCCCACTGAGTCCGTGCTCGGCTGCTGTTCACTCCCACAGACAGAGATGTGTGGGCGTGTGAACACATGACAGACTTCTGTAACACTGGTTATAACACTGTCCAAGTTTCACCTTAAAAAAAAAACACATCACCACCTCCTCTTTCCTCACCTACACAGCGATGACGACAGCAGCACAGAAAACACTCCTGTCCCTCAAACAGACCTGGAAAAATGATTTCTCTGTTTCTCTGCATCCGTTTGGGCCAAAACCAGCAGAATAATGTGGGGTAGAAATCAAATAAATAAATAAAATAATAATCATAATTAATTAATGATTATTAATATTTGTATTTACTATTCATAATAAATAATAATATTAATATAAATTGAGCAATGTTCACATGAATTATTTATGTTGTATTATTACTATTCATATTATAATATGAATATACTATATATAATGTTGGTTGGTGATTCAGCTGCTTTACAGAACATTTATACAGATATTAATGGTCTGAAAGATGCATTTTTTGCTTTTCAAGCATGCAACAGCACTTCTGTTCTTGCCAAGATATTTAAAACTTTGCTGTTGTATAATTGCTAACACAGGGTCACAAAAATGATTTAAAATGTTTAAAGTTTCATTTAAAATATTTGATTTCAAATTGGGTTGGATGCAACATGGCAATGGGGGCTAAAAGTTTTATTACATTAATAAATAATCATAAAAAAAATAATAAAAAACAAACAGGTTTTGCTGCCAAAATTGAGCTAAAGGTGCAATATTTATGTAAGGACCAAAAAAAAAGTCAGAAAAGTCGAACTGCGGCTACAACAATAAAAGTCGGACACAGTGGGACAGTGTCAGTCTGACGGTGCGTTCGGGTGCGGCTGTAAAGCGGAGTTTCCCCGCTCAGCTGCTGCGACGGGCGCAGACAGACACTGAGCTCAGTGTTGGAGACTCAGAGAGCCTCCTACTGTCTGCATCCAGATGGACAGGAAGAAACCCCGGGTCAAAGTCTGGCCTCACACCTGCTGCACACACACACACACACACACACACACACACACACACACACACACACACACACAGGGCTCAAACATGAACCCACCTTATTACACATGCAGATCCTTGTTTGCTTTCCCAAACACACTTTGTACACAGTCATTACATCTTTAAATAGCCTGTTTTTTCTCAATTAAACTTTTATTATTTCATTTTATTTTAATGCATTCGTCTGAAGTGAGTGTTTATAGATCTGACAGGTCGACCCCTAGCTTCTTTTCCTCCAGTGTTTCCTCTGAAACCAGACTGGCTCACTTTGCCGGCTGATCAAACACCATGTTTACGACCTCTCGTGTGTACGAACATTTGCTGATTTGCATTTACAGACACAAAGCTGTCATCAGTTTACTACTTTATTAAACGACTATAATTACCTCTAAACATTTCAGGATCTGATTTACACATTGTTTATCATTTCATTTTCATTTTTTTATTTATTATACTACATCTTAATAGCCATAAAAACATTACAGTATTTTTATTTTATGTTTTACAAACTGTACCTGCAAATATCCCTCTTGTATATATATTTCCACATCTGATTACCTTAAATTACAGTATTTAATTTATTTGTATTTTATCTCTGTTTCTTATCTCAATACATTTTTCTATTTATTTATTATTATTTTAAAAAATCTGAATGTTTTATAATCTGAACATATAGCAATAATAATTATTATTTATTATATAATTCCATATTTTTCCATCAGTTATTTTTCCATATATTAATTTACAGTGCAAATAATATAAAAAAAATAAAGAAACGCCACTTGAAAGGAAGGTGCATCCAAACTTTTGACTGTAGATAAAAAAAAGATTGCTCTAAATATTTGTGGTCGACTTGAAGTGACCCGTAGAAATCACATGACAGGTTGAGTGAAATAACTCAATGTTCATGGTTTTTCTTCTTTAAACTTTAAAATTAAAAATTAACAACCTTAAAACTTCACCAAACACCACATCGTTCTCAATCATTCCCATTTCGCCCCGACACTCAAATGTCCTGCAGTCCTAAAACCCACCACAGCTTGCTTTCACCTTCTCTTACAGTAAAACTGACAGCAGCAGAGTGTGAATACGAACCCAGCTGAGTTAACCAGCTCTGGTGGTCGGTCTCATTAGCCGCAAACATCTGGACGGCGTCTGTCCTGCTACAAAGACACCAGAGGACGGACGAGTCCACCACATGGCTGTCAGCGCTGCTCCACAATGACCCCGAGACGCTGCTCACCTGGAACCAGGACTGAAACTACAACCTCTGAGGCCAGACAGGTAAGACCGCCCTCCTGTTCAAACAGCCCGCAGCCTGAAACTCCATGACGCTGCTTGTTTGGTGATGATGGTGATCGGTAAAACTGGTAAAAAAAAATATCTAACACAGAAGCAGAGGTTAACCTGGTTTAAACTTTTATATGTTGTGTTTTATACCAAGATTTTAATCTTTTTAATAAGGTGATTTTTCTGATAGGAAAAAGCATCTTTTTTGTTGTTGTTGTTGATTATTTGTGTAATCAAAATAAATAAAAGTTAAGATAATCATCATGTTATAAAGGTGACGTTGTGCTAAAAAAAAAGTGGTTTACACAGGTCGAAAGAAAAGGAGCTAAAAATGGACAAAACAGCCCAAAACTCCAAAGGGTTAAAAACTGCAAATATTCCGCTGTTGCTCTTTGACTGAAACTGTAAAAACAAGGATTGACCGTCAGATTTCCAACTTTCAAGAGGTCATTAAACTGATCGTGACCGATATTTTTGGCCTGTCAAAGTTACAGTAGCTGCAAATATTTTTCTTAAAACCACACACAGGAAAACAAGCAACTTAAACTAACTATTTACTATTTACTAGTTATTTGTTAAAAAAATTTTCTAAAACAATATGTAATGCAGGGTGCTTTAGAAATGGTCTCGGCTTTTTATTTATTTATGTATTTATTTTTTTATATTCTTATTTTAAATGGTCAGCAATTGACCGACACTGAACATCATGAAATTATCTATTTTTTTATTTAATATTATTTATTTGCTGAACAAAAATAAAATAGTAGATTAATGGATACTGACTAAAACTTTGTACAAATGGATGTTAAAGTATACAGATTTTTTTTTTGTAATTATTCAAAAGTTTTGTGGCCATTTTTGTCCTTTAATTTCTGGCACTGGTGCTAGCTATAAAAATCATTTGTTGCAAAGAAATGAACAGGAAAAATACATGTTTCATTGACTCATAAAAAACAATATTTACATCAGAATACTTTCAATGAGATTAATCTAAAATAACCTCAGTGGGAGCTGAATTGCATTATCGCACCAGCAGGGAACCAAAACCAGTTTGAGTATTGATGAAACAGTTTGTTGAACGTGTTAAAGAGAAATTATAATGAATGAACGTACGAACGAGGATTAGAGAGGCGAAGTGACCCCGAAGTCAACGAGGCGCTCCGGATCAGACTAATGAGACGAGCAGCGATAAAAAAATCACAACCGCTAATCCGTGACAGTGAAAGGGTGTGTGTGTGTGTGTGTGTGTGTGTGTGTGAATACTAAATCCTCATCCCCTGATTATGATGCAGCTGCTGACTTTTCCACCCCGGCTTTGAAGTGAGTAGCTCCAGAGGAGGAAAGGGAGCACTTTGATGTGAGCGTGAGATTAGGATATAAAAAGAAGAAGAAGAAGAAGAAGAAGATACAGCCGTGGCGGCGTGTGGTGGCGGCGAGGGCCACGTTGTTGGCGCTCATTATGGAGAGATCCTGAAGAGGATGAACACGGAGCTTTGTAGTTTTTTCTTTCTTCTTTTTTCGCGATGAATAAAACAAGTGCTGTTTCTTTCAGTTCGTTTTAAGGTCACTCATTAATGTGGGTAATTAGCTTTGGGCCTGCGTGTGTGTGTGTGTGTGTGTGTGTGTGTGTGTGTGTGTGACCTGGTTCTTTGCCCCTCATATTAGTACGATAACACACAGTTTCATGCTCTTTCTGTTACTGAAGTCAAAGTAGAAATACCAACTAAAACAGCTCAGACTAAGATTTCAGTTTTATTTTGGTTAGACAGATTTTTGGTTATTAAAAAGTTTTCAGTTTCAGTGATTTTATGTCACAAAACCACTGACATAGGTTCAGGGTGATGACTTCCTGGTTAGACATTATAAAAGACGGTTTAAATAGGAAATAAATGGGCGTAATTGCCATAAGTGAAGAAGAAGTTACACTCGGCGTCATACTGTACACTGCCATCTTCTGACCAAAGTACATTACTGCAGCTTTGTTTATTTGCTCCATGAAACGTCTCTAATTCACACACAACGAAACAAAACAAAATGGACATAATTTTGTTGGTTAGATCTTTAAATTCCTGACTTTTTGTGGAAATAATGTGTTTGCAAAGTTGTCGCTCCTTTTTCTTTTTAATCAACACATCGTCAGA
>JAOWBC010000248.1:3241115-3251249 GCA_028566105.1 Hypoplectrus providencianus
TCTGTCTGTTGCAATGCTAAAATAAGAGACTAAATCTTTGCCAGCTCCAGAGCTGCTGCTCCACCTGACCTCTGACCTCTGCGCAGAGTGGGAGGAAGACTCCGTCCCAATGGGAACCATTAAAACATCACTATTAGACTGTGTTATTGTTGTTTTTCCATCTGACATCAGACACTTGTCACTTTAATTGGAGGTGAAAGTCAACATGGTGAAGCACTCCTCCCCTCGACGGTGGCCTCTATTAATAGTGTTTCTTTCTTTGGAAAAATACTCCCACAAAAGGATTTGTTTTTTATTGTCATCTACAGAAACTCAAAGTTCATCAGTTAAAGTAAAATAAGCCATAAAACCACCCACGCTGTTTGATCGAGGGGTCGAGTAGCGACTATTTTTCTATTCTGGTCTGCAGAGTCCTTGAAAAGCTGCTTTTGTTTGGACAATATTTAACATTTGAGAGGTTAAGTTTCTTATGTTATGAAACTTAATCTTATATTTCTGCAAGCCTTGTTTCCAGAGCCCAACTGATATGGATCAACATTAACATTTCACTGATGTGATGGTCGATACTTGAAATCTTTATTGAAAGTCGAGCTTTTTCTGTGTGGGCTGGTCATTGATTTTGCACCGGCAAGACTACGAATAGGTCTTCATAAAGCTGCATCCCTAAACAGATTATATTATAACAGATAATAAAAAGATAATAGTTCATTAATGAACACTGATTAAATAAAAGATCAGTAGAAACAAAACAGATAGGCAAATGAACATGTGCAGTATCACGTTTTGCTTTTGCTGACCCTTAAAACATTTTCTAAATATTCCTGATATAGTTTTTGTCTGTTTTATTTACAGTTAAAATGTTTTTTTTTTTTTTTAAATTTGAATCTAATCATCTTCTAACCTTATATATTGGTTGATAGAATTATATATATATATATTTATATATATTTGTAACTGATCGTTTGTTATTAACCTATCAAAAATATTTATTATTGCACTATATATTTTCCATGTTAACTTGGATTGAATAGTTTTGATTAGTTTAGTTTTTGGCGTCTGTTTGAAAAAAATATAGATTTAACTGAGGACTTATTGTGACGTCTAAACATTTTACAAACATAATTATTTATTAATCATAATATCAGGGCACCTTGTAATTGCTCATATTATTAATTAATAGTAATTATCTCGTGGTTATTTGTTTTATTGTCATTTGCCAGACAATCAAATGTCAAATTTACCACCATAGTGTACTACAGAGCGTAAACAGATAATTTCTTTGTAATTCTGTTATGAAAATCACTCCTGATTATTCTTTTATTGGTGGATTAATGAATAAATAACCTTGTATTGTCCGTCTGAGCCCCGTTGTGTTTTTCTGGCGGCGGCGGTAATCTCGCGCCTCCTGGCCAGACGGCTCGGTCGGTTTTGGTTTAACCACATGTAATAAGCTGCCAGCCGAGAGGCACAGAGGCAGAGAGGTGATGATAGCTATTTGTGGTGTCTGTGGTTTCAGACCAGAAAGTGTGAGAGGAAAAACTGTGATTTTCTGTGTGTGTGTGTGTGTGAGGCAGAGCGTGGCTGTGAGTGTGACTGAAAGCGTGGAGATGTGAAGCTGTGATTGTGTGTGTGACCTTTATTTGGTGGGTTTGTGTAAGTGATAAGACCGTGTGGTTTGTACGTCAGCTCCCTCCGACTCGCTGGAGCTCATATTTTATGGCGAAAACCCAACAAGACGTTTTTCAGGATCGGGCTAATTAAGTGCACGTCTATGTCAAGAGTTTTGTTTTAAGTGTGCAGTGTCAAAGAAGTGTTAAAGAAGCTCTGGGATAAAATGCCGCCGTTAAATAAGGATGATGTTTGTTCTGCGCTCGCTGCCTCTCTGTTTCCTGTTAGGAGAGATCTGCTTGTTATCATTTTTTGCTGCATTCCAGTCACCACAATCTAATTATAATACAACGAACGGGCCTCCCGAGGGCCTTGCAAACCCTTAAAGGTTTGTAGATTTTAGCGAATAATGAACCAAAGCCTTCAAGGTTTCTGAGAAGGAACGGGTGGCCTTGAAAACACTGTTTAAAATTTGTCAACATGCCTCGGCTGTGTGTCTGAGTGAGTCGGGGCTGTATTAACTAGGATATACATCCATAATGTGTTATTGTCTCACCTCAGAATACACCAAGTGCAAGTCTATTGTTTATTAAAAAAACACCTAGAAAGACGTGTCCTTGAATATGTTGGCTGAAGAGACTCTAACAGGATATATAACAGCTTTATCCGACGCAGCACAGGTTTAGAAAGTGAATCTTATATCTGTAAGCTTTTCAATCTTTTTATCCATCAAACATCAACGTGTGCTGCCTTTTTTATTACCTTCACCAAGTCCGTTTGTTTGTTTGTTTGTTAGTCGGCGGGATTATGGAAACACAGCTGGGCTCATTTTCATGCTGCTTGTAGCAAGACAAAACCCAATCAGTCTTTGAGTGGGACTGAATCACTGGGCAGATAGACAAATTATTTTATTAATATTGCAAGAGAGGACAGTTCCTCGTTCGTCTTTGCTCTTCTAGAAATACTCAATTATTGTTGTTAGATATGGAAGACAGAGGGACATACTAGAAGCATGAAGGAAGGAAAATATTATCAGGATAAAAAACTATTCCTGGGATTATCAGACCTTTTTATTGGCTGGGTACTCCGCTGTTTGGAGTTATATTAAGTTAAATCGATTCTTAAACATTTGTTTGATATAAGGAGACTTTCTGATTGGGATTCAATGAGGCTAACATGCTTCGTAGTACGCTAAAAAAAGCAAAAAATGTTAAAAGTATGTCTGTTATATTATTATAAATCCAACAGGACGTTAAATGCAAACATCTTATTATGAGCATATCACATCTTTTGCGATGAATGCGAAACGTTTCTTATATGTGCTACGTTTTTCATGTTTTGGCAAGCTTATTAAAGTGTCCTCTTCTTCTGGAATTGTATGATAGTTTTCTTTTTGACACCTTCTACTTATTTTGATGAGCCACCTGTTAATATTCACAGGAAAGTAGTGGACTAAAACAGGCTTTGGATGGAAAACCTGGCTTTGATTTTCCTGCGTTTTGTATTTTCTATCAGCTGAAGAACTTCCACCTTGGTGATGCATCTCCGACAGCTCAGTGTGTCTGAAAACTTACATCACAGTGATTATCTGTTAAATGATAGTACAGGGAGCTGGTATGTTGTGCATTGCATGCAAAGTTTGGATGCAGTGCAAGTTTTAAACTGGCACTGCTGGTTATTCCGACTCCCAAACTTGTAAATTGTTGTTGCACAATTTTTTGGCTGCGTTCTCTCTGCGGCCGGGATTTCCTCTCCTGAGCCAGTCGTCATGTTGTCAGTGTTGAGTGCCTCACATTCGCACATAAACTTTCTTAGGTAAAAGCAAATTTGTTTTTTTTTTTTGCATGAGTGTTGAGGAGTTTGTTTGTGCTCTCTTAGCGTGCCTCTGCCTTGGATATGTGTTTGTGTGTGTGCGGCCTTCACAGCGCAGTGATAGGTCCTGACCTTACATTTCTGCAAAATGCAGCAGTCAGGGGATCAGGCTTTTAGACGGCCACGGTTTTACCCGACTGTACAAGGTCGGCGGCACAAATCTCTACTCTATATTTTCAGCATTAAGCTCTCGCTGTTATCCGGAACGACGTACAGAGAGCTCAACGGCAGGAAAAACTTCAATTTCTACTAGCATCCAATATGAAGGAGGCGAAGAGGTCAGAGCCGCAGAGACCTGATAATACTCCAGAGAGAGAAGTGCCGTGGAAAAAGAAATGAAAGCTAAAGAAGAAGGTAAAAAGGGTTTTTCTTTTTTTCAAGAGAGATGAGAATGAATAGTAAGTACAGAGAAGATGACACGAGGCACTTCTCAAAAGTTTCCTGCCCACGCTCTCTGCAACCTTTCCTCCGTGTGAAGAGTGAACTCTCACAGATATCCAGACAGCAGTTGTAGCTTTTGAAAAATGACTTCTTTAGCGAGGGGAATCGCAGCGTTGTTAGCTGTCCTCCGGCTGAGTCTCAGGTGGCGGAGCGGCTCGGTGCTAACAGGAGACAGCCCTGTTAACGGAGACTGTCCAACTGTCCTACAGGGAGACACAAAGACGTCCTGCCTCGTCAGGTGTGTGTTGAGCTGCTGTTCAGGGGCCGTTAACCATAATGTTATGTCAGCAGCCGGGTGCTAAAGGAGGGTTTAAGAGTTTCAGAGGAAGGAAAGACTGATTATGTGTAACATTTTGTCATTAAAATGATAAAGTATAAAGATAGTTCCACCATTTAAACCTGCTCATTCTGAAACTGTTTTAATTAATATACAGCATGGGAGTGAATAATTAACTCTGAGTGCTTGCTGATGCAAATTCTTCACATTTAATATGCCAGCCGTGTTGGTGGCGCAGCTTTTTGAGCGGCTCAGTAGCAACGTTAAGTAACCACATCACTGCACGAGCCAGCTTTTTAAAAAAACACACTTTAAAATAAAAAAAAAAACAAAAGACAAATAAAAAGTCTGTCTCATCAGATGGAAAACAGTTCTTCTCTTGCTCCATTTGTCTTGGTGGTAAAACGCTTCACGAAACATGTGAAAGGGTTATGCAAAGCAGTGTTAGCGAGGCTCGCTTGTTTTCTTCCAAAATGCTCTTTGTTCGCCCCAAATTTGCTGACATCTTGGTATTTTAAAATGGCTAAAACACACACGCCCCGGGCTCCAGTCTGCACCAGTTCAGGCTGCATAATCAAGTCTCGGTGACTCCCTGCTGAAATTCCACATTACTTATAACTTCCAGTGAATAAAATATCAGTGAAGCTTAACTATACCCTGCCCTCTGTGGAGCCCACAGCAAACTGAAACTTCATTTCTGATACCTCTGGGCCTGGAGCCAAACACAAGAGGGTCGATTTTTGTCAGGTTTCACTTCCATAAAAGCTCCCAGAACTATCTGAGAATAAAAGCGTGTGACGAACGGCGTCCTGCAGGAGGAGAAAGGTCTTTGAGCTGACGAGCAGACGCGGCGGCGGCGGCGGCGTGACGAGGCCACACAGCTCCCCGCTGCCCAACTCGATTAGAGAAGTTTTATTAAATGTTTCCTCCTCCCCAGAGACATGAAATGGTATTTGGCACAAAGACTGGAGACAGGAAAGAGAGGGAGAGCGGGAGAGGGAGAGCAATGATTAAATGGCTTTTTGATGTTGATGCATTTGGAAGTCCCATTGGTTGTTATCTTCCTCTGCACTTAGTATAATGTGAGGAGGGACGGATGCAGGGAGGAGAGCTGCTTTTCAAAAGAACCTCCATCGGCTGTTTGACTGACTCGTCTTAAACAAAGTTTGCCTCTGGAACATTATTTCATATTTCTTTCATTTGGAATATATGTCAGTTTATGTAATTTGTCATTTCCAGTGTTTAATTTTCTGGTTGTGTTAATCATTTCCTAATCAAAAGCCCCTGATAACTGGATTCAACATGGTGATTACAGGGACAGAGGGAGTTTTGTCTCACTTTAGAGACGCTTAACATGCATTAAATCCTGAAGAAAAGACAGATAGTGATGGATTTAAAATAAAATGTACCATGAATCACACATCTGCATGTTATGAACAACTCTTTTCTTTTTATAATCAAGTTTTTTAATTAATTTAATTTAAAAGATGTTTGACTGCAGAGGAATACAAAACAGACCTGAGTGAGACATTATTTTATATTTATGTATTTTACCAGGAACAATCTTGTTTACATGGATATCAAAATCTCTACATATTAAAATAATGATAAAATAAAATTCATTGATTGGTGGAGCTAAATTTCTCAATTTAAATTCTTGTGTTGACTATTTAATGCCTGAATTATTAAAAAAAAAATCTTAAATGTATTGTTTATACATTTTATGATAGAAAACATATTAATAAAGCAGCTTTCTTAAACTTTATTGTCGATAAAACATACGGTATATTACATTGTGAACTAATTTGACACAAAAAGTCAATAGGAAAATAAAGAATAAATAAATATAAAATAAATAGCGTATGTTCAATATCAATTGATTTCTGACCAAGTAAATAAATAAAAAATACAAATAAAATAAATAGCTAAAAGTAATCCTTAATCACCCCAAGCATATAAAAAAAAAAAAATAAATAAAAAAAAAATATATATATAATCTGCAGAGTAGATTGATGCAGTGCTTCTTATTTTTTAATATAATAAAGAAATTTTCATGTTTTTTTTCTTCGTGATATTTTATTTCATTTAGGGAATATGTCTCATTGTGTACATGGAGAATAATGAGCACGGATCACTCACAGCCTGATCATCTGATTCCTGGTGTCGTGTGTTTTTCGGTGCCAGCTCCCATCGACGCCCTGCTGGTGCGGCTCTGGGAAAAGGCAGGGAAACCCCGACGGACCGGTTTTTAACTTTCACTCTGAGCTCTGCAGGAGAATTATTCAGCAGCCGTGTCAACCAGACTTCATACAAAGCTGATTATTGGCTATTTTCAGCCCTGCTTTGAAGTCAGATCACCGCTCCTGACTTTGTAGTGGCGTAGAGGGATTTTCACTGGAGTGAAATAGATTCTTATAAAAATAATTCATAGGTTTTTAAGTATGTACTTGAAGGATGTAGTCATTGAGTGGACCCAGAGGTTGGACAGAGAGTGCTCAGAATGATATAAGAGGTATAAAAACATAACTGACAGCAGATAAGAAATAATCTTAATATACAGTGTTCCTCTTCCTTCCCTGTCAATCATTCTGTCCACTTCTTTTTATTAAATCCTGCCTGCAGCACAACACAGCAGAAATCAGCCAAAGTGAGAGTTCAAGTTGAAATTGATTGGCTGCTGGCGTGCTTCCCATTGCTGCGTGTGTGTGTGTGTGTGTTTGTAGCGTGTGTGTGTGTGTGTGTGTTGTTTTTCCTGCTGGCAGCTGCACTGACGTCATGTCCAATGGAAACTTCCTGTTCAATGGACGCAGCGGCCAGTGCTCCCAGCAGCCCGATGGGACTGGTCCCACTGCCCGACCTGTGACCTTCTGCTGTTACTGTCTGTCTGGGGGAAGAAAACAAAACAAAAAAAACATTATAAGGACTTTTTGTAAATTGCTTTCAGAAGACGAACAATCTGAAGCAATAATATATTTCAGACAGAAGATATTTTGCCTTTGATTCTCTTTTTTATCAACATTTTTTCTGCAGATTATTTCTTTAAATCAGAAAGTTCATCACAGTTTCTTAAACCTCAAGCTTGTTTTCTTCAAGAAACTCTCCACAACTTAAAGATATTCATATAACATATTTAACAACGCACCAATTATTCACAATTCAAAAGCAGGATCGATGTAATGTATAATATTTGCAAGAAAAATAATTATTTTAAATTCTGAGTTAGTTATTGACAATTTGTTTCATGCATATATTTTGTAGATTTTCCTAATTTTTTCCATCAGTTTCCTTTAAAAGAAAAGAATTTAATTTGTGTTGTGATGGATAAACACTCCACATAGATGTTAAACTTTTACCTTAAAGAACACGAGAAAACCGAAGTAAACAATGTGATTTTAAGGAGCATTTAACTGTTTTCTCCATCTTATTTTATGTCATTTTAAGTCGTCTCATCAACCGGATAACCACTTCAAATCTATAATTTCTAAACATTTATTTATTGTTTAAATGGTCTTTCTGAACATTTTCAGCCCTAAACTTATGTCAGTAGATTTGTTGCCTAAATTGAACTAAACTGCCGCTCTGTATGCATATTTATAATGAAGTTTTCACTTTTTTTAGTCATCCAAACTGATCAAATCACATGGCTTTAATATCCAAGTGCATTATTTTAATTAGTCTGACTTTTCTTCTACTTCAGATTCAGTGATGTTGCAGCTGCAGTTTGCACCTTCAGTTGTACTTGTGAAGTCTTTGCAACATTAAATAAATCAGAATTTTTTATTCTCTTTATAAGCTCTTAACTTCTCTGCACTGCTTTCCTGTTTGGCTTTAGGATTGATTTCTAGATGTTGCTGATGATTTTAAAGCTCATTCAGGTCTCGTTCTGATCTGTTTATCAGAGTTAGAAGAGCTTTCTTTAATGTTTTCCATTTTTAATCCTCCTTTACACTTTATACTCTTCCTTTTTCTATCTAATTCTGTCCTTATATCTTGCATCAGGATACTTTTTTTTCTCAGGAACGTCTCGTAGTTTAATAGTAATAGTTTTTTGATTAAATAATTGGACCAAATGGCATAATTCTCCTTGTGTTTAACTGATCTCCTGGTAAGCTGTGGTTTTAAAAATGTGCTATAGAAATGGGATTATAATTATAAATGCCTGTCAAGCCTCAGCTTTATTTAGATACCGTAGAGCAGATATGTGTTGTCATGGGAATGTTTATAATTCAGTAATTATTTCTCCATCTCTGTCAAAACACTTGGTAAGCTGTTGTTTTTAAAAGGTGCAATAGAAATAATGTTATTTTATTATTATTATTTGTGTTGTCACGGGTGTCATGTGTTAAATAAAACTCCCAGCTTTGATGCCAGGGGCCTTTCACACACGTTATTATTTATTCCAGCTGTGGTTACTCTTGTGGTGCCTTCTCTTGATTTACTTCCACACCCTCAGTATCTCTTCGAGCCTTGGAGTAGAAAATCTCGACCTTTTGCGATTCGGTGCGGGTCGCTGCTGAATCTCATCCTCTCACATGGCTGCGCTGAGTGAAGCTGAGGGGGTTTGTGAGGTTTCAGCCCCAGCAGGTGTTTTTCTGTTTATTATTAACCGATTAACTTCCTGCTGCTCTGCGGGGAAATAAAACCTCCTGATCAACCAGCTCCCCGTGACCTTTGACCCCCAGTCTGCAGTGGTGATCTGCGGCTGAGTCACAGCGCTTCCAGGTAGCAATGAGTCACCGGCTGCTGGTTAGAGTGACGAACGCGTGGTCGGTCGGCTTTCAACCGCGTGTAATAAACCGCCGGTTTGAGGTTTCTGTGTGTGTTTGAGTGTGAAAAACACCAGAAAATCACATGAGTGTGTGTGTATGTGTGTGTGTGTGTGTTTGTGGTGGGGTGAATTTGTGGTCTGTGTGGTCTCAGAGGTGAAGCTGCATCTGGGCTGCTTTTAACAGTTAAAAGAAGATGTCAAGTGTGTGTGTGTGTGTGTGTGTTAAAATAATAACCTGATTTTAAGCTCTTGAGTGTCTCTGCTTGATTCAGTTTTTCCATCAGAATTTGAGCACATTCACAGTTTTTAAGTCTCATTTCTTTTCATTTCACATGCAAATATTAAATATTAAATGATGCTCCATCACTTGTCGTCCTAATCTGTGTGTGTGTGTGTGTGTGTGTGTGTGTGTGTGTGTGTGTCTGAGACAACATAATAACCTAATTTTAGGCTCTTGAGTATCTCAGCTTGATTAAGTTTCTCCTTCGAAATTTCAGCACATTCATAGTTTTTTTATTTTTTCCTTTAACAGACACACATACACACACACATACACACACACTGTAGGCTAATCTTAGTGTGTGTGTTGTGTGTGAGAGTGTAAAAAAACCCACTAAAATTATCAAAATATGTGTGTGAAAGGTTGTATTTGTGGCAGGTGTGGGCTCAGGTGGTTTCTCCTGGTTAGAGAAGATGTCACGATTTAGACACATACTGTGAGTGTGTGTGTGTGTGTGTGTTTGTGTGTATATGTGTGAGAGAGAGTGTGTATATCTAGGACAAAATAATCACCTGATTTTAGGCTCTTGAGTGTCTTGGCTTGATTAAGTTTGTCCTTTAAAATTTAGGCACATTCACATTTTTTAGTTCTCATTTCTCTTCATTTAACACACACACACACACACACACACACACATACTGCTCTGTAGCCTGTAGTCCTAATTTCTGTGTGTGTGTGTGTGTGTGTGTGTGTGTGTGTGTGTCTGTGTGTGTGTCTGAGGCAACATAATAACCTAATTTTAGGCTCTTGAGTATCTCGGCTTGATTAAGTTTTCCTTGGAAATTTGAGCACATTCACAGTTTTTAATTCTCATTTCTTACACACACACACACACACACACACACACACACACACACACACACACACACACACACACACACACACACA
>JAOWBC010000248.1:3276979-3294131 GCA_028566105.1 Hypoplectrus providencianus
CTGGACAGCTGTATACTTTCACTTGTTGACAAGCTGAAGGATTGACAACCGGAATATGCAATGTCAGAAGCCAAAGAACCGCCACTCTGCCCCTTTTTCAAGTGTTGGGGCATGAAAATTGTCGCTTGACTCTGTTATTTAGGGTAAAATCTTGCACAATGTTGCTATAAGTCTTAATAGAAGTTTTTTAAGAGTTATTTTAGAATGTAACTGTGTTTTGTGTAAGAAAAACCTTACCTGGCCAGCATGAGCCCTTAAACATCTGCCCCTCTCTGCTCTTGACAAAATGCCCTCCATCTCTGACCTCACAGTACAGCGACCAATCAGGGTCGACCTTTATGTGGGGATCACTAATCACAACCAACTGAAAGATAAGACAAAAAATGCACATTAAATAATCAAAATCTGTGTGATATCACATTTAAAAAAAAGGGTTTCAAAAATTGTGCATCCTGAACCTCACCTTCCTGTTTTTCTTCTCTAGATGGCGCTGTAGCCCGACCGGGTCGGGGAAAACCGCGGAGTCCCAGGTAAAATAACGCTTCCCGTCAGTGTGCTCAATATCCAGCCAGATGACATCATACGGGATGCGATGGTGATCAAATCCAGCGTCTACAGCCTTCACATCAGCTTCATCGTCGTAGTTCCAGCGGCACTGATGGTAGCCGAGTGCAAACAGAGGAGGCAGGGCTTGATATCCTGACAGGGAACGGATGTGTAGCTGTTAGTCAAACTGATGGATAATGTACGGCAAAAAATATACTATGTATGATTTTCTCTCCACTTTCAACATATACAACATGATATTTATATACAACAATCCTATTTAAGATATTTTTTCAGCTCATGACTTGTTTTTATGTGCAAATAAACACAATAAACCAGATGCAGTGCTGCATAATACCTGTGAGCTGGGCGTACTGGGTGAACAGCCGCTGTGGACTGGGCCCCAGCAGAACCACGCAGTCAATCACGCCACTTTCTGACAGCCAGTGGACGTCAGTGTGAGGCTCCGTCCGCCTCCTCTTCACTGGGGGTGTCTGGCCATCCTAGTGGGGATAAAGGGAGTCACATTGTGGTTATAACTGCATTTTTTTTGTACTTTCCTAAAATGTTGTTTCTTTAAGAGCTGCAGATCTAATTGTTTTCATTTTCCCCTTCAAAATCTTATACCCAGCCAACTTTTGAGAGTAATTAAACAGCTCCTGAATAATGAGCTTGACAGGCATGTTGGCAGATGAGAACAGCATTGGAACATGTGTTACCTGTTGGTCAGATGGGCTGTAATTAACATTCACATATGTTTCGGATGCATTCAGCCAAAACACACCCACAGTCCTGTCTGGCTTGTGGGCCACCAGCAGCGGCACTGAGCCGTACAGGCCGAGGCGGCTGTACAAGTCATACGCAAAGACGTCCAAGTTATACAGCCGGTAAGGTTCCCCGTCCCTGTGAAATGAATCAAATTAAAGACATGATTACCAACTGATTGGTGTTAACTTTCTGCTGCTTTTATTTAGTGGAAAAACACGAGTGTACCTGGTGTCTCTGAGCTGAAAGCTGTCAGCGTGCTCTGGTAGACCGTACACGTGACTGAACCCGTGGAGACAGAGGTCGGCCCCAATGCTGCTGGGCCCTGGAGATGAACGAGAATGTTTTTGGTTTGGTTTGTTTGTCAGCAGGGTCATGGAAAAAACTACAGGCTCTCTGAATGTCCTTCCAGTCATCCTAAATATAAATTCCCTGAAAGCACTGTAATGACAGGGATGTTTTCATCTGTATGAGCCATGGGCATTGTTAAGGATGTTGTTTTATAAAGTTATATTCTGATTAAAATGAGAGTGTTTCGTTTTCTGATGGATTTTTTATCTTCTCTTGCAGGAGAAATATAAACAATGGGCCTAAGAAAACATTTTTAACAACTTTTCAAACTGATAGAATATATGGTCCATAAATGAAAAAGTCACACAACCCCCACAACAGGTCTAACCTTATCAAATATTGTGTTTGGGCCTCAGGGAAAGTGTAAAATATGAGAAAATTGGGGAATGGAGTTAAGTTTCCTAAATTATTCATACAAACTCTGCAAAAAATGGTTCTTGCAGATGTTTTGAGACAGATGTGAAGTCATTCTTTTATAGTGTTTAAATGGAAGAAACAAACCATTAGCTTTGATATCCACAAACTGCTTGAAAGTCTCTTTCCATAATAAACTTGTGTGGTCCTCATGGAGCTGTCAGAGGAACAAAGTGAAAAAGAATAAGTGCATTTTTAAGACCACATTAGGCTTCATGTAGTCATAATACATTACAGTGTGGACATATTGTCTTACCTCAGTTCTTTGAGATGTGGCTCTGGGTGGAAAAACAGGAAAGAAAACCTTGTTTAATTCACTCCTTCGTGTATTGATTTGTTTCATTTACACAATCCTCCCTTGATCTCCTCACCTGGGATCCTGCAGCGTCTCGAACCACAGTTTGCCTTTAGAGTTGAATGTAACAATCACTTTGTCCTCACACAGGATCTCCAGTCGGAAAGGGAAATGCCACACACACACCTGGTGACGTCCTGAAGACCAAGAGAGGGTGACAGAGTCCTGAGACTGTCTCTGCACTCTCAACCTGCCACAGGATGAGGGTCAACACTGTTACACACGCAGAGTTATACATTTTTTACTTTGAAGCTTTTCAGTTATTTGAATGTTGACTTTTTGACCTGCAAACAGAACGCATGCAAATTGGATCGTACCGTATCTCAGATAAAGTCTGTGCAACACGGCACAGACACAAAGCTTTTATTGGGTCAGAGGAAGGATTTTTTCTGTAACTAGATATCATAATGGAGGGGTGATGCTGATGCAGCTCTTACTGTTCACATTGCGGCTCTCTCTCTATCACATCTGGAACTCTGTAGCGTGCTTTAAGGGGCTGCAGTTCATCCATGAATATCCTCACAGTGTCGTTTTTACATGGTGACACAGAAAGAAGCAGTTTGGTCTGTGAAATGAGCAAAGGAAGTTTTTTTAGAAGGAGGATATAAAAAGCGTAGTTCAAATATAATAATTAGCAAACGTGATTTCTTATAAAACTCTTGCATTAACCTACACCATGTTTTTATTAAAGAGACATTGGGAACAGATTTCATTTGCATTTTTAACAATGCTGGTGAAGGCCAGTGGTGCTGAATAAATTAACCTGCGAGCTTTATACAGTGAATTTCTGAATGTTGATGTTTGCTCATCTCCTTCTTTATTAAAATGATCAATTGAAAAGATAACAAAGAGATCATCATCATTCTGTATTTATTTAATACCTGTGTTTCTGGTTCCAACAGTTCAAAACGTGCCCCCTTCTCTGTGAGCACCATGGTATCCAAAAGGGCTCGGTGCTGCAAGTTTGGGTTCTGGATCTGTCGCCTGTGGCAATAATAACAACTATATATATAGCTTATGTTCTTATGTTAAGACTGATATGAAGTGAAACCATACCTGTAGAAAGCAACATCGCCGCTCTTCTTGAACTTCCCTTTACCTTCATCATCAGGGATAACACTGAATGACAAAGTAAAGTTAGAAAACTAGCACACAATATGGTATACCAGCCAGAGGGTGTGAAACAATCTTACAATCCAGTGAACTTTGCACAGTAAATGCAGGTGCGTTTAATTCTGCAGTAACGTAAATACTATTATTGCAGCTATTTATTAGCTATTATCATAGTGTCTGGCATTAAGTGCTGCACATATGTACTGTGCTGTCATTGTCAACAATTAAACTTGCTGTCTGAAAATAGCTTTTGTTTATACCTAACGACGGTTTGGCTAACTTCCGTCATATCGAGCAGACAGACAGACGGGCATCAGCTGTTATCTTTCGGTTTCGGTCTTCTTATTTTAATATAATTACTACGACTTTTCTGTGTGAACTTGAGCATAAACTCTTCCTGACACTGACAGAACGAGAGAGCAGCGACCACACACAGAGGATATGACCGCTAATACGAGCATACTTCCGGTGTGAACTTTCAAACTAAACATCAGCTGATTTCTTTCGTCTTCCTCTTTTTTTTTTTTTTTTTTTTTTTTAACATTTCGCTTTTACGTATACATAGTGTGAAATCAGAGGTCATGTATACTTACATATTTATCTAAATAGCAAGTGGTCATCTAAACTTGAGGCTGTGTTTTTCCCATAGACTGTGTTTTTCCCAAGCTAACTGCCGTTGGGGTGTTCTGCCGCCATCTTGTGGTGACACCACGAACTACAACAAGAAGCACCCCGGATCTGGAGGATCTGGAGGCGGATACGAGCCTGACCTACTGTAGTACATGCACAAATGAAGATGCCAGATGCACAGACGCATCGGTTATGTTTCTTGCTTTTGGCATTAGTTTTTGGTGTCGGGACAGCGGCAGAGGTCTCCGTATGGAACGTGGAGATCAACTCGGTCAGTGTCACACCTTCAACATATTCATTTTCTACGGTTAATTTACAGCATGTCGTGCTAAATCTTCAATAGCAGCTGTTAGCAAGGGAAGCTAACTAGCTCCTAGCATTCCGCTGTATAATCCATCTTTGAGACATGATTCCTTGACAGTTCTGGTTTTGCCAGTCTGACAAGAAGAGTATGTAATTTTGAATCAGCTATCTTAGTCACCGCTTAATTATGTCTGTCAACTATGGTGTTACTTCTTGCTACATAGCAGTTAATATCCGTCTACAGTACCGGACAAATCCTGGTGTAAGAACCCTACAGCACCGTGCATCAACTTTACCAGTACATGTCACAGCTTTTACACTCACCGTTATTATTATGTTTAATCATCGACGTTATCGCTATAAATAAAGGCATCGCTGTATACACTGTCATATCCATCTACCTCATAAAGCATGCATAAAGCATGTTGTACTCCCATTATTCCACATTTATTCCAACATTGCGCTTCTGTATTATTGCTAACACATTTGTTTGTTTGTTTTTCATCTTATGTACAAATAGATACTTTTAAAATACTTATTCATATCCGTACTAAGTGGTCAAATGGTTACCCCTGTTAAGCTTGTTGTCCCTGTATTTGGTCATTTGTCTGTTACTATTCATTTATGCTCTTTGAGTGTGTACATTGAGGGAAAATTCCTCCAATGTCTGCATACTTATTTGCCTTTTAATTTTGCTGGCAAGTGCAATAAAAAAAGAGAAAGAAAGTAAGGTCCTTCTGTCATAAACAGGTTTACCATGGAGCCTGAGGCTAGCTCATCTGTTTGTTTGACTTCAGAGCATGACAGAAGAGTCACAAGACTGTGAAGTCTTGACAGAAAGAAAAACATCTATTAGAATAAGTTAGGCCTATTAGTTAGTTGTGGGAAGTTACAAGTAAATTTACTGCAGTATTTTACAGTTTTGAGGAACCTGTACAATACTTCAGTATTTCCATGTTCTAATGCTTTTTATTCTTACTCTTAGACATTTCAAAGGCAGATCATGTTTTTAAATAACACAAAATATAATAAGAATCACATGACAGTGTAATGTTATGACTTAAGATAAAACTTAATTTATAACTTAATTTACAAACTGCCCAGCATGTTAAGGAGACATTATTGGTCCCTCGTTTTTCCGCCTCAGATTAAAGATGTATAGAGGGGAATGTATAAATAAATGTATTCCAATAATACACTGCACATTATTCTGAAATTCTTCTGAAGTGTGTCCAAACAATATTGTGTGACTGAGCTTGAGATCCAAATACATTTGTCTTTGCTGTGTTTTCAGACGCAGGATGCCGTGTTTCGAAAGACGCTGTACGCCAACACCACCATCTTCATGAAGTGTAAGTAGTTAGACCTCTTCATTGTGTATTGTGTTTTTGATAACATGATTGGGCCATTGTATGATTTAAATAAACAATCCAGGTGCCATTTCCCGGGCTGCTTCCTGCACCTGTGTTCATTTTAACATAGATACTATGATACAATATACAAAGATGATTTGTCTGAAAGGTAGAACATTTACCATAACAGGTTTTTCATGTAGGTATTTTTAGATGAGTTATGAGTCACACTCTGATAAAGTACTTCCTTATTGTTTGTTTTAGATTTTTATTCTAAGCCTCCATAAATGACTCTGTGCTTTGAAACTGTACAGTCACAACATGCAGGTCCATCACACGATGCCACTGGGCCTGAAAATATTTTCTTTCACAGTCTTCTATTGTTAAAAAGATGTCTATAAGTCAACGTGTATCTCTTAACTTCACAGTATGAACACATAACCACAATTCAAACAATTATATCCCTAAAGTTACCATAGGGATGGAATGCAGAGTTTTATGCAAACTATTGTTCATTTGAACAAGCCCCAGACTGAGAGGTTCGGTGGTGAGGTTAAAGAGAGTGTGAATACATTTGCTCTGTCGGCCCACACATGCACAACATCCAGGCAGTTTTCTGCTCAGAAGTCAGACATTGTGGACTTAATTTGTAGCTGAGCAATACAGCCATACTGCAAACAATACAGCAATACATCAGTACAACAGGCATGTGAGTTGTTCTGTTCAGAAAGGGCCTTTGTTCTTTTTGAAATTTTATGTTTCAGGGATGATTTGGCTTCACATCTCCTGTTTTGAATCAGTTAAGATATACCCTATGCTGTTTGTGTGTTAAAATTAAAGGCAGGAACTCAAGAGGGTTGGGTTTTAAAATTAAAATGTCAGCTGGGATGGCACTGTTTGCTGAAATTCACATCCTAAAATTAGTTTATGGCTCTCACTTACTAACTTTAAAACCATGTGAACACACTGGATGTCTTGCAGAGCAGATTTTCCTAAAAAAGAAAAAAAAACTGCACAAGGAACCTTTTGCTGCTAAGAACAAAATGTCAGTGTTTGAAATGCTCAAAGTGTAGTGTGTAGCATGTTATCCGTACCGTACAGATGAGGCACACTGCCCTTGTAGAAATGTCTCCTCTTCTCTGCATAGTGCTCTACACATACACATCCTGGTGTTAGTCCACATGATGGCTTGTCATGACCTGTGTTGATTTCATGAATTATTTTTGTAAAAACACAATTCAGCACAATTCAGTTTCAAGAAAAAAAACATTTTAAAGATGAAATTCACCCTCAAGCTGGTAAATAGTATAACTTTTTTCCACGGATAGCTGTATTGGTTGCAGATATTTTCACCTTGCTGATAGGGTACTGCACAAGGCCTTGCCTTTATTGGGATATTTTCAGTGTATTTGCAATGCAGTTTGGTATGATAATATCGTATCTATTCTCTGCATTTGATAGTCAGATTTTGATTTCAGTTGCTCAGTATGAAAGGCCTTCTTCTCTCTAGAGACGTCAGTTTGCACCAGTCATAAAGTGAGAAATCCATGATACTGTAAAGGAGGGAGAGAAACTGATTCCTACTCCCACTGTGGGAGAAAATAGACCAGGATGCAGTGCAGCAACATGACGTAGGGAAATAGAAAAGTCACCTTTTGAAACAGAGCTAGACGAGGGAAGGTGGGAGAAAGTGTATTCACAAAGACAGCGGATGACAACACACAGATAATGTAATGTGATGATGTGGAGCAGCTGGTGGGATGTGAGGGCTTTAGGGTAACAGATGTTTATAACATACATTATAACGTCTAGCTTTGTTATATATTGTTTTTTAGCTTAATCTGCTGTTTAGTTTTTGTCCTTTGTTTTTCACACACACTCGTAGGACCCCATTGTGTCAGTTTGAAGCTCTGTCTGCATTAGTTACTTGTTCAGGGTTGGTGACATGCAAAGAATCAAAAACCTACTTTTATGGTAAGATCTTTTGGGGATATAAAATACTATTTATTGCTTTTAAAATGTTAGACCTAGTGCTTAGGACATATCTTCTTTTAAGTTTTTTAACCAGGACTGCACGATTAAAATTTAACACCTTATCAAGCTCGTTACAGAAATGAAGTATTGTGGTGCTGTAGAGATGTATTTGATTTTGTTCCTTTACCAATATTACTGTTGTATAATCCAGTTCTCCACTTGAGTAACACAAGTCGACCTTATCTCTGTGCAGTCCAGGGTGACACAGCGTCATGTGATAGGAACCTGGCCTTCAACATCAGCTGGTACCTGCGCTCCTCTGTTTGCTACAATGAGGTCTTTAACACACCAGTGAGTGCTCACTTTTGTCTGTTGAGTGTCTAGTGTTTGTTTTGTCCTGACTGTAAATATCACACACCGGCACAGCAGATATGATCGAGAGGAATTCAGCTTTGTGGATTTGGTGAAAGATAAGATTATCTACATATTTTTATTTCATTTTTTTTTTTTAGAAAGTTCACTTCTTGGACTTTTCAGCAGTTCAGTGGTTACGATTCACATTCAGCAGTATGTGTCAGAGCGGCCTGTGTGTCCTTCATCAAAATGTTTCCATGGCCTTGGGCTCCTCTCCGCTCGTCTTTGTGACAGCGCTGGCTCTTTCTCCAGATGCTCTCAAACCGGCTGCTGCTTTGACTGTGATGTATTTCACCTTGTCGCTGTCGGTCTTGAGGCAGGGGGTTAAAAAGAGAGGCTGAGCCGAGGTCATCTGCAGCCTGACCAGGACATTTTTCAGTTTGGAAGTTCAGTTTATTCTTCTGTCAGGCTCAAAACTGGTTTCTAAAACAGACTCTCACCTCAAGTTGAGAGCATGCTTTCCTACAAAAAAAATATACAGCAAAACAATTTTCAGCAGTTTTTTAAAGATGTGTATAAGTATATATAAATAAAAGAATTCTTAAATTATAAAAGTTGAACATTTTTTGTTAGCAAACCAACATACTCTAACTGATTTCCCTATGGGCCAAATTGAAACTAAATTTAGATAAACTAAATCACTGAATCACATTATCTTCCCCTTGTCATTAATAAGTAACAAAACATAAAGTGTTACACTGAGGTTAAATCTGCGGCTCAGATGTGCAGCTTTAACACAAATGTGAAGTGTAAGCTGAGTTAGCCACACATGTGACTGATCTTTCAGCAGTTAGCGCGTCTGTTTGGCTGAAGTGATGACAGGCCTTTGAATTTGAATTTCTGTCCACTGTCCAAACAGTAATCACCAGCTTCCTGCTGTTTCATATTGATCAGCTGGTGTCTGTTTTTGGCAGCTCTTTCACTTGGTAAAGTTTAATTTTTGAGATATATTGGATTGAAAGTATTTGGAGGACTAGTTTAGATTATTCTCCAAATTTACTTGTCACCCAGATGAGCATTAGGCTTTGTTTCCTGATTTTGCATTGACAAAGCATTTATGCTTGAATTGATTAGGATCAGTCAAAAACTAGAATGCCACTTGCGGATCATAAATGTTGTATTCTGCTTATATTCTATTGATCAGTTTGTGTTGTTTTGGAGAATTCACTGACTGCAGAGTCTAACAGATTTTGTTCCCTCACTGCAGGACAACAAAGCCATGAACATGTTTGGTATGGACCACATGCTGAAGGACGGCTGGAGCGGCTTCTACAGTCAGGGCTACATGTACTTTGACAACTGCTCCGTCCTTTTCTTACCTAAGGTTTGACACCAACATAAAAAGATGTTTTTGGTTTTTGACCAATGTTATACATTTCTCATTTTTATGCTCATGATTCAAGCATTTTAATACGTATTGCTACATGTATTATATAATTTCTCTATTATCTCACCTAGGTGTATTACACAGACTTCAACCCATATCAGCCTCTCAGTAGCCCAAAGGTGAGTCAAGCTGACATACAGCGTTTATAAGAGGGATTTAACGTACGGACTCTCTCCGCACTGCCAAAACACCAACTCTTATTAAACACTTTCTATTTTAAATTAGTTTTTGTTGCCCTTTCACTTCTACCCTTTTGTTCTTTGTTCTGTTTAGAGTGACCCATCGAATCAGAGCCTAATTTGGCCCGACAAGCCGGTAAGACTGGTTCTTATTACTTTTAATGCAAATGACTTTAAATCAGGACTGTCAAAACAACATGTTAATTTTAAGTACACAAAAAACCTGTCAAGGAAAATATAATTAGATTTTTGCCCTCTACGATGCCCCTTTCAAGACATCACTTTGGATTTTAAAAAGTGTGAAGGATATTTTCCATAATTTATGACATTTAATAGACCTTTGTCTTCCTTACTTTTCTTGATTTAAGTTTTTAATGGGTGCACATAAAAAATCTTGATTGCTGATGCTTACAAACATGTTTCTGCAGGATATCAGTGCAGTGGCCAAAGCCTGGGAGGACAGCCCGTACCTGTTCATCGTGAAGGTGCAGCATTTGTTCCGTGGAGTTGATGATGAAGATCTCATGGCTGAGCAGCTCAACTTTGCTTTCACAAGTGAGCAACAGCATTATAATTCAAACGAGTTAGAATATCTGGATGAATTCAGAAAGGCACAAAAGGAATTTAAAAATCTGACAGCTGGAAACGTTAAGAAGTGACACTTATGTGTCAGCTGAAGTGACTTTTTATTTTTCTGTCTCCAGTGAAAGTGGAGATGAAGGGACCTCATGACTACTCCTCTCCAGCAGACTGGCCCCTGATGATGGTATGTACCATGAATTATATAAAGAGAGGGGTTTTAGACTAAGAGAAGAAATGTCTTTAAGAAGAATTATGTAATAATGACTGAATCAGAAACAGAAAATTGTATGAATGACTGACATTGCAATGTGAGGCAAACAAAAGAAACGTTTTCAGTCCCATCCTGTGGCCTCCCTCAGTAGATGGAGCTGTTCACTGGTATGGGGAATATGCTTGCAATCTATCTATATTCTGTAATGTATTTTTTATTTATTGGTATATTATCCCCCAAAAATATGATTCTGGGCAGTATAGATAAAATTGTCTTGACTGTGGTACTGTTGTTATGTTATCTTTGAAAAGTTTTAATATTAATCATCCACAGTACAATAGATAGGTAGCAGAATCCCCAGAGGCGGTTTAACCACCTCAAGAAGAATGTAGTTTCAATAATGAAAACGTTTTTTGTTAGTGTTAATGTTACCAAAGGTTTTCTGCTGGTTTCTACTAAGAAAAGAGAAATAGTTGCTGATATTTAAGCCTTGTTATATTATCTTTTTAGAAATATTTGAAGTTTTTGTGCCCCATATGTTTATATTTCCCAGCTGCATTGGAAATCATCTTGATTAATATTTTTCCAAGTATTGTGTACAAATTAGAAATCCAAGTTTCATGATTATGCTACACCCGAGAAGCTCAGAATATGATTTTTCAATCTGAATCCAAGGTTTTCAAGGTCAGGAGTGAATCATCAAGCTCGCTATTCAGTAAAATTAAAAAAGCCTGAATTGGGTATAATTGGTATTACTTGGCCCTGAGATGTTGTACCTTGTACATCTGAACTGTTTCAAACATGTCTGAACACCGTCCTCTCTCTTCTGTCCTTGCAGTTCTTCATGGTCATGTGCATTGTGTACGTGCTGTTCGGGGCTCTGTGGCTCTTCTGGTGTGCCTGCTATTGGAGGGACCTGCTGCGGATCCAGTTCTGGATCGGGGCTGTCATCATCCTCGGCATGCTGGAGAAAGCTGTGTTTTACTCAGAATACCAGAGCATCCGATACAAAGGAGACTACGGTCAGTTGATTATATAATTCTTCCTTTGTCTTGTCTTGTCTTGTCTTCTGTTTTATTCTGATTCAATCATCACTTTGTTTGTGTGTTTACATCTTTACAGTTCAAGGTGCTGTCATTTTTGCTGAGCTACTTTCTGCTCTCAAAAGATCTCTAGCCCGGATCCTAGTCCTCATTGTCAGCCTCGGCTATGGCATAGTCAAGTAAGTTTACTGATGGTTTGCACCCATTTATGTCTCAATACTTGTTTTGTAACTGTAATTTAACTTTTTTTTTCTCACTTGCTTAGACCCAGGTTAGGTACCACAGTGCACCGGCTTGTAGCTGTTGGGCTTCTGTACCTGCTCTTCTCCTCTGTGGAGGGCGTGCTCAGAGTGACAGGCGTAAGAACCAGCTATTATTACTGGGGATACAACAATATGTGTTAATTTAAGTTGGGCGACATGCAAATCGGAAATCAACCCTTTGTTAACAACAGAGGACAGAATCTACAACAGATAGAATCTACTTTTGATTTTTGATTTCATTTCTAAGCCTTTACTCTTAATTTTCTGTGTCTGCAGATGAATTTTATCCAGGAAAATATAATGAAACCACTGCATTTCACTAGCGCAGATGGGACATTAGCTGCTGCAGTGTCTGTAGGCTGATTGAAGCTGATAGCTCTGGTCTGTTTTTTACATGAAATGTTGCCTGGCGCAGCTTTCATGGCACTCTGTATGAATGAAGTTGATTTGACTAGAGAAAGGTTACACAGGGATTCAGTCTCTGGGAGGCAGACAAGTGATGATAATGAGGAATGACGTATTTGATCGAGAGTGAAATTCAAAAGCAGCCAAAGACACTGCGGCAAGTTCAGAAAGTCATGGAAACATAAAGTTACACAAACAAACAGAAGATAAGAAAGACAGTAAGAAGAATGGAGCGAGGTTGTGTTGTTTGGTGAGCAGATGTTTTTTGTCTGGAGGCAGATCCTCAGAGGAGATATTTAAATCTTCACCAGATCTTCACACAGGCTTATCTTGTTGTTGTTGTTTTAAAAAAAGCTGTGTCTTTCTTTATGATGAAGTATTTCTTCCCTCTCACTGTCATGTTTACACTGTCTCTTCTCTCTCTGCTGACCCCTCGGCTCATGTTTTGTCTCATTTGTAAAAATCCGACTCCTGTCCTCTTTTCCAGGGTTTCTACGGGACGGTCGCCCTGGTGGCTAATCTCAGCCTCTCCCTCATTGACTCCTGCGTGATGTGGTGGATATCCTTTACCCAAACGGCCAAAAATCTCCTCGCAGCTGATCAGGGATTTGCATTTACAGAAGCATTGCAGACAGAAGCTTTTTAATGTGGTTACTTGAACATATATACAATATGTTTCCTTAATTAGCATTTACATTTTCATCAGTCTGTCTCAAACCACTCGTCTCCTGAAGCTTCGCAGAAATATAGTGAAGCTCTCTTTGTATCAGCACTTCACCAACACTCTCATCTTCTCTGTTGTCGGTGAGTAACAGTTGCTGCTATGTTATGATCAGTTCAACCCTTTGTACCGCCATATTTTACTTATTGTGGCATTGTTTTTCACTGCACTATATATAAGTCCTGCGCCTCTATGGAAACAGCTCAATCATGACTCGATGAAGGAAGATTAAAAAGGACTTCTGTGTAGTATAACACAGTTCAAGTAACTTCAAATGCAAGTTACATTTATAGTTTATTTTCCAAAAACTGTTAATACAACATTTTTTCAATTGCCCCAACTTTTCCAATATTGGAAACAAATGTGGGTTCCACATGCTATAAAAGTAAACTATTTACATTCTTACAGACTCTGTTGCTGCCTGCAGTGTATCCAAAGTTTTACAGAATTTTTGTTTCACATCCACCCAGCTGTACAGACGAGCTTGACAATCTTAACCCAAAAGTGTCAATGGAGTATTTTACAAGACTTACTTTTGTGACCTTGAGCTGAGAAATGTATGTTTTTGCAGGATCTGCTTCATGCAAAATGCCTATTTTGGGCTAATTTGACATGAGATGCAGAACAATGTTTTTGATGAAATATCAACATTTTTGAAGTTTTTGCTCATTCTAGCTATGAAAATGGTGGAATTTTTATGTTTATGAAAAAAGGAAGAAGGAATCATTTTAAACTCAATGGAGGATTTTAGAGTTCAGAGGGTTATGGGGAAGTAAATACAGAATGGTACTAAGTGTGCTGGCACTGTGATAGTCTGGTGACTTGTCCCGGGCTGTACCACGCCTCTCACCCAATGTCTGCTGGGATTGACTCTTGTTGAATCATGTTTGGATAAGTCGTTAAGTAGAATGAATAAATGCATTGACAGGTTTTAGGAAGTGCTGATGCATATGTGAAGAAGTTGTATAAAGAAGTAAACTCTTCCTTTTGCACAATATGTCCAGTATTGTTTCAGTATTTGCTGCTTGTGTGTTTAAGGATGTAAGTGCAGTTGTATATTTGTTGGACCTTTGGCTCAGAGAACGTTTCTAATTCTGGTGGGAGGTTTGCTGTGCTTTTTTCCAGCCTTTGCATATTGTTTGCAGGCATCAGAATGAGACCAATGTTTACTTTGTGTCCACAGCTTCCATCATTTTCATCATCTGGACCACCAAAGTCTTCAAGCTGGTCGACTGCCAGACGGTCAGTTTGTTCTCTGTTATTGATTTATTGTTGTTCTGTGTTCCGGTCTCGTTCCTCTCATGAGGTTTCCGTTTCTTGTTTATACAGAGATGAAGTAAACTCACCTTCCAACCTGATAACCTCATCACTCTTTTTTATTTTTATCCTGCCCACAGGGTTGGAGGGACCTGTGGGTGGATGATGCCTTCTGGCGTCTCCTGTTCTCCACCATACTGCTGGTGATCATGGTGCTGCTGCGGCCCTCTGCTAACAGCCAGAGGTCAGAGTCCATCTGGACCCGCAGCATAAAACCATTTCTGTCCATTTGAATTGCCAGCAGTTGTGTTTCATTTCTTTGTTTCTGCTGTAATCAGGTTTTCTCATTCTCCTCTGATTGATGAAGATGATGACGAGGAAGAGGCCAAAGAGCCGATGCTGAATGAAGCATTTGGTAAGACTTTTCATTCTCATGCGCCACATTGTGAGACCTGCTAAGGGTTATGTAAAAACTGCTCATCATTGAGGAAACTTGCATCAGACAGTGTTTATAATAATAATAGACAGAGTGGGCTGTTTGTACTGTTCAGGTGTCCTGACAACCAGCGAAAACATATTTTTCGTTTTGAGTCACTTTTAGATCCATTCTTTGAACCAATAAATCTCCTTAGCTCTCTCTGGCAGCCAAGTGTGAAGTCCCCAATTCATGGACCATAGTTGCTATGATGTTTGGTCTTTCTTTAATAACTGCTGAGTTTGAGAGAGAAAAAGTAAATGTGGTACTAAATGTGGAAATGCTTAAATCACTGTATTTTCTGATGGCGCTCCATTCTGTTCTGATGGACCTACATATCGTGCCAGCAATGTTTTCCAGTAGATCTGTGTCACAACTGCAAAGCCTCAGTTCATTTTAGTACATTGTGACAAACCCACTCATCTGCAAATAATCTAGGTCTGCTCAGATCCCATAAAGACAATCTTGTCAACTGGAGTTTTGCATTGTATAACCCAGTGCTACTGAGGCTGTGTTCTCAATCTGTTAAAGCAGTTGTGTGGAGAGTAGATTCATTTAGAAATGTTCATCTTATAGTCATGTATGAATGGAACATTGAATAACCTAGTTATCTTATTATCAAATTATTCGACAAAGGAGTTATTTGTCATTTTAATTAGCATTTTCTTACCCTTTTCTTCCTTTTTTAGAGGGAATGAAGATGAGAGGCTCAAAGCCAGACTCTAATGGCTCCCAGAAACTGTTGAGTAAAGAGGTCAGTTTCCAGTCATCGGCCAATGTGTACCTTCTTTCATCCATATATTGTCTTTCAGACATATTTTAATCATTGTCTGCTTCTAAACTCTGCAGGATGAAGACCTAAAATGGGTTGAGGAGAACATTCCTACAACTGTTGCAGATGTGTAAGTAAAATGCAGTTAAATTTTAGACATTGAGTCATAGGGGCAGTCTCTGTAACCTCCAGACTGCCTTGAAAATACCCCAAATAGTTCCGCATTACAGTAGTTTGCTAAAAACACACAGCATATGCAACCTGGAATAAGTTATCGGCTTAAGACAGTAATCCTTCTTAGTATGTCATATTGTCACAGTTTATATAAGTGTAGCTTGCAGTGCCTGGCAGGCTGAAAGGTTAATACTCAAATAGCGCCACATTTAAGGCCAAAACAAGCAAAGGGTATCATAAAGTGGTGTTTGACTCAGGAATGGACTGTATGAATGCATTCAATTCATCTTCTCTGTTTATTTCTCTGTACAGAGCTCTCCCTGTAATGTTGGATGAGGAAGAGGTAAAGGGACATTTTACTTCCCACCCCTGCTAGTCCCATGATTTCAAATCACATTTCTGTCTATTTATATTGGTCCTGGTAAAATGACCTCTTATGTGCTGTTACTACTATACACAAATTAATTTTATGTATTTTCTCCCCCAGGAAATCCTGAAAACCAAGATGGAAAGATCCAAAATGGAGTAGACAATAATGAGGGAAGATACTGTGAGAACGAGAAAAGAAAGTAATGTCACTGAGCCAGCAATGGATGCATTCTGAGTGTTCTGATTACCAAAAAATGTGGGCAAAGCCAACAGTTCTCTCCAGACACTTTACATTTTTTTTTTATTTTATTTCACAGGTAAACTGTAACACTTCTGTATGATAAGCTCAAAGAAGCATGACTAGTGTTTATATTAAGGCAGGACTGTGCAACCTTGTAGCTGGATGGTGGGTTGAATTTTAATGTCTGCATTCTGGGAGAGGGCTGCAAAAACTGTACACAGTCAGTAAATATTTTATTTGTTTTAAAGATATGTCTTCAGTGTCACAAACAGCCAAAATCAAGCAGGAACTGGAAAATAGAATATTTATCAACACCATATCTTACAGTTGTAGATCACTACAATATTTAACATTTTGTAGAAGTTTCAGATGATTGTATGAATGGAGTGGAAAATACATGCTGAAAACACTATGTTAGGGCATAATATGATTATATTTAAGCCAACACAGCATTGATCACTTGAACTCAGCATTCTTTTTAAATATGTGCTGTGACATACACTCAATGTAAAACAAAAAATACTGTTTTCAGCAGGTGTTTTTTTTTTTTTTTGCATTTTGCATTAGAATTTTAAAAGTCACGATTACATGCATTTAATATTTAAATGAGCAAACAACTCTGTGGTACGATTAACCATTTAGCCAGATAACTAAACACAATGTTTTAATGCTTTTACCTATCACTGAAGATTTCCTGAGCTCTTTTTGTCATAGCTGCACCAACAAATTATATATGTACTGTGTGTCTTATTGTTAACACACTTTTGTTGTCTGGCTGACTGAGTAATCCTAATTATAGAAATAAATAACTTAGTGTACTCTATGTAAACACAGCTGCATCAGTGAAAATTAATAC
>JAOWBC010000248.1:3294231-3320251 GCA_028566105.1 Hypoplectrus providencianus
CTGAGTAATCCTAATTATAGAAATAAATAACTTAGTGTACTCTATGTAAACACAGCTGCATCAGTGAAAATTAATACTTGAAGCATATCTCAGTTCTCATGGTACAACATGCTACATTTGTGTTTTGGGAGAATTTATGTGATAACTGGAACACACTGTTTCCTGAGCTGGGAGAATGTAATGACCCTCATGGTCATGAAACCATTTTAACGTTTATACTAGTATAGAGTATATAATATCTTAAACACAGTGTCACACGTTGGACACCCAAACATTACACAAGATCACTTTCCTAATATGTTATATTTACACAGAACAATTAAAGCTTCTGAAAATATGACTCTTAAATTGGTGATTTACAAGCTTTTACCTACAAACAAAAGGCTGCTTGATCCTCAATGAGGGGGAAAATGTGTGATGCTTAATAAAGAAGACCAATTTCTCTGCAGAAGTATTCATGTTACTAAAAATCTTGGTGATTATTTTCATCTCAAGTTACATTTACACATAGCTTGTCACATGCTACTTCATGTCAGCAGTGATAACTTTTTAAATACTGTATTGAAGAATCCATTGATAGGCCTTGTGGGTGTGGTGTGCCCCTAAATTCAGATATACATGTGATATACTGTAAGTATGTAATCTTTCTACTAACTGGGCCAGAGTTTTGTTAAAGCCATTCAATAATTCATAAACACAGGGAACGTTTTAAAAAAAACACTGTAATCTACATGCTAAATGATTCATTTCCATCTCACTGCATAAAAGATTCCTTTGGCCTTATCACATTGACACTGAAAATAATCTTTCCTCAAGTGGCAGATGATACCCCCCGACCCCCTCCCCGTCCTTGTGCAATCTACTGCAGTATGTGAGGATATACTAAATTACATTATTTATGTTATTTATATTTGTCTATAAGTCTTGTTGAGGATATTTTATTTCAGAGAGACACTAAAGCCCAATTTCTGGATGTGAGTCTGCATTGTAATGTGAAGCTGAAGATATTGTATGGCTTTTTGCGTATGTCCTGCAAATAAAATTTATATTGAAATATGGTTACAATGTCAGTTTTTGTGTGCATTCAGGTCAAATGGTTTTTAATAAGCAGGTTCCTATTACTAAGCGGAAAGTCTATTTACATAAAGATCAATTGTTTTAGAAAGTCTATTATCCAGTTGTATTCCTGTAACTATTGATCCTTTTGTCGAATTGTTTCCAGACCGAAACACATCTATTATCGTACAATATAAATTAGTGACTATATTTTTTTCTTTAGATATAAATAAATACTCACTTCCAAAATCAAGGATGAAAAAAAGAGGAGCAAGACTTATCATATAAGGGGCTTTGCTATTTTACCAATGTTTGTGACAAACTCTCGCGATGAAAAACACCATTCAGTCATGGATGCATATGTAGTCACTGCACCTTTAATGCGTACCTCGTGAGTGCGCTGACTTCTGTCACGTGCCTGTCAAACCACCATCTCCTCGCGCAGCCGTCGTCAACACAACCGAGGAAGTAGCACTAGCTACTCTGGCTAACGAAAACAAACCGCCGCCGCTAAAATAGAGTTTCTTTTTGTCTTAAGTAAACTAAAGGTTGCGTTTTTCTTTATCGTCAGAGTAACTAACTGCTTCTGTGCGTGTTTCAGTTGGTATGGAGTGAGAGGAAACAATGTTTAGGAGCACTAGCCGTTGCTTGCTAACTTCTAAGCTAGCAGGCTGACGATCAGCTGTTGTTTTGATTGGAGAGATAGCTTTGCTAACAAGCCAACCTGCATAGCAATACAGAAGTCCAGAACAGATTTCCTCATTCCCTGTTGAAACACTTGAACAGCTCGGTCGGTTAATGGCGACACATAAAGGTGTACCGCCCTGACAGACATATCAGCGGTCAGTCAGTCAACTGTTGTCCCGACAGGTATCGACTCCGTGTTGGATCGATCCATCAGAGCGGTCTGTAATTGAATCAGCAATATTGTTTCAAGATGCATGACGCGTATGAACCAGTGCCTATTTTGGAGAAGCTTCCTCTACAGATTGACTGTCTTGCGGCCTGGGGTAAGTTGTTGACACTCAGTGCATCCCAAAGCCACTATTTTAATATCTGGCATTGAACTGGTCACTCTGGGTGTTAATTTAACTTTGGTCTCACTTAAATTGTGTCAACACAGATATGAATAATTGTTCTACAAGCAGGTCACAGTGAAACAGAGAATGCTTTTGTTTTGAACCGTCAGACCCTATATATGTTTTTTTCCACAGAGGACTGGCTGCTGGTGGGAACAAAGCCAGGACATCTTCTTCTCTATCGAATCAAGAAGGATGCAGGTACCAAGAGCCAAAGCAGATGTGTAATGCAAATTGAAATGGGGATAGAGAACCTGTTCCAGTGGAGAGCCAATTCCAAACTGTCCGATCCATTGGAATTGTATGCCTCTGAGCTAATTAAGGCTTTCAATGATTTCAACATGTTTTGAACAAGACAAGTGTGTACAGACCTAGATATTAATATAATAGTTTAATTTCATATAATACTTGCGCAACCCTACTTTTTTTTTTTTTTTTTTAAGAAAATTTACAAGTAATCAACAAGGGAGCCAGTGAAGTATCAGACCAATTAGCTAAATCGATAATGACATTGATTTCAATAAAATCTTATCAACTCCCAACATGATAAGCAATTGATTCTTAGTATTTGCCAGCTATCTCAATTATGTTTCCCACTTTTAAGTAAAAGTTTGAGTAATTTTTGTTTCTTTTCTCCTTAGGCACCAACCGTTTTGAGGTTACACTGGAAAAATCGAATAAGAACTTCTCAAAGAAGATTCAGCAGGTAGACTACATGATGATGTTGGGACCAATGTTTGCATGAATCAAACAATCTGTTTGATAAGAAGTCTGGTCAGGGAAGCCACAACTCGCATACTTCCAAATTTTACTCCATAATGCATTCTTCTATTGTTATTGATGGTATGACTGTATTGGTAAACTATGGTAAACACCAGCCTTAGTTCACTCTAAATTCAGCTCTTAAATGTTATTGGGCAACTCCCTTGATTGGAATGAATCATTGAATCCCAGAGACCGAAAGACCTATAAGTATGCCAACTTTGAATACCATAGATGATTGATTTATTTGAGATGGCTAATGGCGAACCTTCAAATAGAAATTAGAAGATAAGACTCTTCATGCTTTAGGATTGTGGCAAAAAACAAAGGAAAATTGGTTTAAACAAATGGGCTTTGTGGGACCTCAGCCCAGCTGTGGTGGACTGTTACACAAGCCTGGTTAATGTTGTTTAATTTGGTTTTAACCTCTTTTAATTTGGGCCTCTTACTCTTTTTTTCAGCTCTATGTTGTTTCGCAGTACAAAATCCTTGTCAGTCTTCTGGGTAAGTTTCCTTACCTAACAGGATATTTTTATTTTGTATTTACTTTTAAAGTCACTCTATATTATGTATTGATGAACATTTTCATCCATGAAACTGCAGTCTTTAAGTGTAAATAAAATGCAACATCTTCATATTGATTTATCTGTTTTTTCCTGCAGAGAACAACATCCATGTCCATGACCTTCTTACCTTCCAGCAGATCACTGTGGTGTCCAAAGCCAAAGGAGCCACACTCTTTGCCTGTGACCTGCAGGTCAGTTATGGTCCCCTTGTACAGTAGTTGCAAAAGTAATGTTCTCTTCTTGCAGTATATACACTACTAACAAGACAGGATGAGCAAGATGTATTTAAGCCACCCAGTGAATGCTATATTTAGAACATTTTCTTCATTTTACCTCGCTGTCAGACAGCCCTGTCAGACTGGGGCTTCATGCTCATATTTTCCCTGATTTCAAGTCATGGATTGTATATCTTGTCTCCATTATTTTCAGCAAACCAGCTCAGGAGAGGAAAGGTTGAGAATGTGTGTTGCGGTGAAAAAGAAGCTCCAGCTGTATTACTGGAAAGATAGAGAATTCTACGAGCTGCAGGTAAAATAAAATATGTTTGAAATGTGACTCACTGCAGTCTGACCCAGGTTTAAGGGATTTTTCCAGTCCTCTGACATATTTAATCATCTTAATGTTTTCTTTTTGTCTGTCAGGCTGACTTGGGTGCACCAGATATTCCAAAGTCCATGGCTTGGTGTGAGAATTCCATATGTGTTGGTTTCAAGCGAGACTATTACCTCATTCGGGTATGTGCTACATGGAAGGACAAAGCTGAGCTTCTTAAATTGATTTTACTTATCTGTAGCTACCTACAACTTTAAAGTAACACTCCACCACTCATCTTTTGAATATAGTATATATAATGCTTAAACCACAGCAGCATAATTCACTTGAATTATATCTATAATTGCTCAATTTTTTCCAGAATATTTCTGTAACTAAAAATAAGATTTGTGGCTTCTGAACCTACACAAATAAGATCAATTTCTTGTAGTTCTTAAAGTACCTACAAAGAGTGAAATCCACCCCTACCTCACTACCAAGCAAATATTGTCTCAAGGCACCCATCTTGCATCCCTTTAAATTAGATAAATTGGCCCCTTTCGAAGTAAATGTGGCTTTAAAACAAAATCATGGCAGTTCACAAAGATCAAGCTTTTCTTTGAAAGTATGAATTTGCAAACACCAAACAGGGTCTTTTTTAATCATCACTTTATCCCATTTTTTGTTGTTTTAGAATGTGTGAGTTTATTTGGGGTTTTGTCTTAAGTAGTCCTTTCTCCTGATATTCTTATTATCTTCTAATGTTTGTTATGTTGTTGCTAATCTAATTAGATTTTCCCCGTCAACGTTTAATTGTCTGAATGTTATTTTTAGGTTCTTATGACTCATTTGTATTGTCTTTCCTGTCAATCAGATGGATGGCCGTGGCTCCATCAAGGAGCTCTTCCCCACTGGGAAACAGTTGGAGCCTCTGGTTGCCCCACTGGCTGATGGGAAGGTGGCTGTTGGTCAGGATGACCTTACTGTAGTGCTTAATGAAGAGGGTGTTTGCACCCAGAAGTGTGCCCTGAACTGGACAGACATCCCTATAGCAATGGGTAAGATGGAGGCATAACAACCTGTGATTCTACATTTTGTTACGCTTTATGTTTCTGTTTCCTTGTAGACATTTGTAGTTGCTCTTGCTGTTCTTTTATGCTTATATTGAAAACAAACTACCTCAGAGCCAGTCCAAGACCCTTTTTTATTTCTTTAAGGGTTTTAAATATCTTTGCTGGAGTTATCTTGAACTAGATATTGACAGGAACTGACAACAAAGTCAAAAGGACACACACATGCAGAGTAACAAGAGCCAAAAATCCTCCATCGGTTCTCTATTTGTGTTGGTCTTCCTGATAAGACGGGAGGTGCTTTTTGTCAAAATGTTTCACCCCTGAAGGTCGATGATCACTCAAGGAAATACAAGATTAACCAAACTTTAAAACCATAAACAAAAAAATCAGAGCAGTACAACAAACGTAGCAATAGTCACCATTTAGTTATGACATGCAGGTTCTTGTTTCATACATAATTAGAAACATTGTGTCAATAAAATAAAATATCAACACAAACCAACTGTTATATGCGTGGGAACATAGCTTGAGAATAATCTTCCTCCTCCATGCCAAACTTTCTTTCTTTGACAAAGTTTCAGTACTAAGAATGACTTGTTGAATTGTATGCAGCTTTTAATCTTTTTGTTTAAAGTATTCAGTGTGCTGCTGTTTGTTTTCACTGACTTTGTATCTATGTTCACCTTGCCCAAGGGTAAAGGATAACTTAGCGTTTTCTTTTTACTGTAAATGTTGTCATATCCCGTTCCTGCTATGTGAACAAACCTGCTCAAACACCTGATGAAGTATTTGGCCTAAATACCGCTGTCTTCAGTTGTTGTCATCCAGCTGCTCTCTCTTCATCAAGCTTTCCTCCCCCATGCAAACTCTTTCTTTCCACTCTGTCTGAGCTGTGCTGCTGTTTTCCACATGTCAAAGGAGGAAACATAATTTTAGATTTCTTACCCGTGACTAAGACACCAGGTCTGGGATATTAATGAGTTTTGTGACAAGTGATGCAGACAGGCTCTCACGTTGGTTTTAAGGCTCCTCTCTCTGCGATCATCGGAATGCAGAGAGGAACAATATGAAGGGGAAATGAAGCCTCCAAGCAGTGGTTTCATACAGTTTGCAATTTCCTTGTTTTGATATGGTCTACATTGTGGTTTTGGCGTGCATCAGCAAAGGGATGAGTGCTGGGCAGTTTGAAATGCATCTAACTGACCACACTGGTCTGTTCAGGGCTGAGGCAGCGCGTCTGGGCTGTGCCCTTTGGGCGTTGTCTGTCCCACATCCAGATTCCAACCTCAGGCATCGATGGCTGTCTCCAGTAGGATTTCCCTTCCCATTAGCTTCGAGGTCTCCACTCCATAATCACAGCTGAGGCACCTGCTCTCAAGGCACCAACTTTACATTGGGTAGACACCAGAAACAAATATGGGTGTCGACAGAAAAGTAATCATTAGCTGAATAATTAACGTTTTTCAGGTAATTTTGACATCCATTTACTGGTCCCTGCTTCTCTAAAGTACAGATTTGTTGATTTTTCTCTGGTAAATAAATAACTGTCGGTTGGAAAAAAAATATTTTTAGATGTCACCTTGGATTCTGGGAAATTATTCTGGGCATTCTTCCATATTTTCTGACATGATATAGACTTAACAATTAACAGAGATAATACACAATATATGAGGATAGTAAAAGTAAAATTTAAGAGCTAAATATGTCCATTTTGCAACAAATATATATTGTATGTTCTCTTATCTCCTTGTTTCCTGTTTGTCTCTTCTCTGTCAACAGCCAAGTAAATGAAAAATATGATATTGTAATGATAAATAAGGCAAAATAATACACTTTCCTCTCTTTCTCACTTGTATCAGAGCATCAGCCTCCTTACATCATAGCTGTTCTCCCCCGGTATGTGGAGATCCGGACATTTGAGCCGAGGCTGCTGGTGCAAAGTGTGGAGCTGCAGAGGCCTCGCTTCATCACATCAGCAGGGTGAGCCAGTCACGATTTTTTCAGTATGAATTAGAGCTTTTACATTTTGCTGGCTGTAGTGTTGCACCATTCAAAGAATTTTAAGAATATTGAGTTGTATGTTACATAACAACTTATCATTTTATAAAGACATCTTTCTTTAAAAGGCTTTTCTTGATAAATTAAGATAAAATGACTGTTATAACAAGAAAGACTTTCTTGTTAACATAAACATAAAAATATGTCATAATACCTTGAAAGTATGTTTTTATAATTTGTAAAGGACCTTGTTACACAATTAAATCTTGAACATTTTTAACACAAAACAGGTGTTTCTTTTTGTCATAGTGGCAGAAAAAGGGTGCAGTACTGCAGTGTATTAGAGTTTAAAAAAAGAAGGGGAGGCTGCAGTGGCTACTGCAGGACTTCCAGTGTAAAGTTACAGATTCAGTCATGAATAGTTCCTTTTTTATGGCTACCAATCGTGCTGTTACCTGGCATCAATACACTGACTCGCAATACATATTAGTCTGGAACAGAGATTTCAAACTGATCCATGAAAGTGTTTTTTTGTCAGCCAAGGAGCAGCACCCTTGTCTTAATTCTCTGGACTGTCTTTACTCAGTTCATTTGTTATATGAGGTGTGCTATTAGCTGGTTGCAACAAAAACCACATTGCCCTTTGATGACTTTTCAGCTTGACACCCCTGATCTGGAACCTCTTTATGGACCAACTAAGCTAAAATGTCTGATGTGTTTAGCTTTCATTCAGGGCCAAAACAGTAACATAATCTTGATTTATATTTTATCAGAGCTGCCTAGATTGACAGTTTGATCTGAGATGCATGAGTTGTAATTGAAGTTATTCTATAAAACTGTCACATGAAACATTTGTCTTTTTGCCAGTCCAATTAGACTCTGTCATTTCATATACAAAAATATATAAGATAGAAATGTTTATATCATTATCTCGCCCTGCCCAGGGCTACTCTGGTTCCTATGCATATTATCATTAACATCATGCATGGTTTGCAGCTCGAGGTTATTATTCTGGTTTCTATTTCTCATGATAATTATTATGATAATGTCTCCTCCTCATACAAATAAATACCTTTTTGTTCCAACCTTGATTCCTTGCTTCCTCCTCTTATCTTTCACAGGCAAAATATTGTGTATGTTGCAAGCAACCACTTCGTTTGGCGCCTGGTGCCCGTGTCGATTGCCAGCCAGATCCGGCAGCTTCTTCAGGACAAGCAGTTCGAGCTGGCTCTTCAGCTGGCGGTGAGCAGCAGAACTATATGTTTTCCTGAAGATTAGATTGGTGCACTAGATGGAACACTAAAATCACTTATCTTGATCAAAAGCAGTATTTTGAAATAAGAAATGCGAAGGGTTTTGTACTTCATTGTCTATTTATCTAGCTTTCCTGGGGCAATTTAAACAACTAAAAAGGCCATTCATGGTTTTCACATTCCTGGAAAGCTATCATTCTGATCAATAAACTGGAGCTATTTTGCTTTGGTTTGATGGATTTTTTTTGCTTTTTTTTCTTCTTTATTTCTGCCAGAAGATGAAGGATGATTCAGATGGTGATAAGAAGCAGCAGATACATCACATCCAGAATCTCTACGCCTTCAATCTGTTTTGCCAGAAAAGATTTGATGACTCCATGCAGGTGTTTGCCAAACTGGGCACAGGTATGTCTCTCTTCCCTCCCACTTGATACCTGATGTCCGGGCCAAATTTGTAATACTTTCTAACTGTATATGTTGCAATATTTCTTTGTTTTAACTAGGGTTTTTTCCTGGAAAATAGTGTTGGAATCTGTCTGTGGCAAATAATGTGGAATAACAGGAATTAAATAGAAATAGAGTGGTTATATGCTCAGGCTTTATTTGCCTTTGTTATATATAATAGGCAGAAAGATATAAAACTTTTGCCATAACTTAAGTGGATATCTATAAGTCTGCTCATCAGTCTTGTCAAAAAAATTCATTATAAAGTCAAATACATAGTGTCAAATGTACCATGTGGTGACATACAGCAGTTGAATTAAAGCTAATGGAGAAAATAAATTTGAAATTTTGAGCATGTGGGCTGATGGTTTTAAAATGTATTAAAGGAAATGCTGTACAATGAGGAAGTCATGTGAATACATACATTTAAGATCCTCAATTAGCATGCTAAATAAAGCTACATGTTATGGCTAAAGCAATATTGTGCATAAATTCTATGCTGTGTTTTTTTTTTTTCTTTTTTTTGCTTCAGGCTACTGTCAGCTGGTTAACTGATCTTGTCTATCTAACAATAAAACTCATTCACCCCAGTAATTTAATCAAAAGTTGCATGAAAGCATGCTGTTCCTTTTGCTCAGACAGTACAGCAGTGTTGGCAGTACTGCAGGCTGAACATGTGAGGAGCTGGAGAATGCACTATGTATGCAGTGGTTGTCATTTTAGAAAAGTCATATTTAATTTAACCTGGTAAATTATCTGTTCATCTGACAGAAGAGTGTCCTGCTAATGGTATTGCATGGTTACACTCGTATAGGGAAAGGGACAAACTTTTATATTATAAAATAAAAAGGTACGATTTTTAGATATTACACTCAGCAAATATTCTTGAGCAAATTGAATTTGCCTTGGAATTTTGCATTTTGCATTTTACCTTAGTTTGAACACATGAAAGAACACATGAAAATATTTTGTTCTGTTTTTGTTTTTTAGTTTGTGTTTTAGTCTTAATTCAGGTGAATCTGGTCATAATCTATTCCTTTTGTTATGCCTTTGTCTTTTCTTGACCTCATCATGCATCTGTTGCTTATTGTGTATCGATGGGAATATTTTTATTCACATGCTATGATATCTCATCATGTTGCTTGTGATGATTTATTTCAGTCATGTTCTTTTCCGTTCTATAATGACCTCTTGATTTCATACTTTTTTCTTTTTTATGGGATATGTTTTGTTTGATAATATAAACTCTGTCTTAAAATCACTTTCCTTTATATTCATTGGCAACTTATGTCTGACACTTGAACACATATCTGACTGAATAATATGTGACAAATTTCCCCTTGTGTGTTCTGCAGATCCCACTCATGTGATCGGGCTGTACCCAGACCTGCTCCCATCAGACTACCGCAAACAGCTGCACTATCCCAACCCTCTGCCTACTCTCTCTGGGGCAGAGCTGGAGAAGGCTCATCTTGCTCTCATTGATTACCTTACCCAGGTATTTGTTTGATTTGTGATGTATAACTATGTAGAATCACACATTTTATGAGACTCCACTATTAATGGATTCAAGCTTAAGACCTTACTTCAGAAAGAATAAATAAATACCTGTCAAAAAAAGTATGGCAAAAATGACTATCAATATTTGTTATTCATCAAAGATGGTATGAGAAAGAATAATAATCAACTTTGGATATTTTGTTTCTCTACAGAAACGCAGCCACCTTGTCAAACAGCTGAATGACTCTGACCCCTCTACAACATCTCCGCTCATGGAGGGCACACCTACAATTAAAAGTCGCAAGAAACTCCTGCAAATCATTGATACCACCCTGCTGAAATGTTACCTACATGTAAGATCCCAGGCTATCCTCATTATCTTTCTTAAAATGTGGAGCCTAATCAAAATGTTTATGTTACATGATAAAAGATACATTTCAGAGAAACTCCAAGGGCAGATCACAATGGAGGCATAACCTCAGTGTGACTGGAGATCCTCTACACAATGTGTGCTTTGGATTACTCACACCTGCACCAGATTATTTAAAAGATAAACATTGTGAAGCAGAGAGGATGAACTAATCAGTGAAGTCAGCTGCCCCTGAAGTCTTTGGGCAAACCACAACCTGAACTTTAGAGGGGGGAATGGATTAAAATTTGGAAAAGTGGGTTTCATACTCTGCTCCTCTCCCCTTCCTCCCTGACATTAAGACCAACGTGGCCCTGGTGTCTCCCCTTCTTCGCCTGGAAAACAACCACTGCCACATTGAGGAGAGCGAGTACGTCCTGAAGAAAGCCCACAAGTACAGTGAGCTCATTATTCTCTATGAGAAGAAGGGTCTGCACCAGAAAGGTAAGTGTCTGCTTGCTGGTCAGCGACCTGTGCTACAAACCTAATGATTGTATTCACGTTTTCAATTTAATTGTCCAGACTGTGGTCCTTTACTTACTTTATGTAATTCAGTATGGCTGTTGTCCATACCTGATGTAGACTAATAAATAGCGCTACAGGTAAGCAGAAAAATACACCTTTTTTTAATTGGAACTTTATCATCAAGCAGAGACATCAATCAACTGGGTTATGACTCACATTAGAGTTCAGTTTTATTACTTAAAATGTGGTTTATATGTTGCAGGTCTCCGCATGACAACTGAACACACAACAATAAAACACAATGAAACATCTGTTTCCGATTTCATTTTCAAATTGGATGTTGAGTTTGGAGTACAGCATTTAAACTTAATGCCAGACCCCTGTCAGTCTTTGTGAGCATCTGTCTCATTACCTTCCAACTCAAATACAAGAGCCATTGTATACTTAATTGTTTTATTATGTTTACATTCAAAAGGTACTAGTTGTGTGCTCGTAACTGAGCTGTATTCTGGGTGGAGGGAGGATCAGCTCTGTCAAGCAACATTGTTTATCTCAAAGGAGGTTTCCTGTGTGCGGTCGACTCGTCATCCTCGTAGATCAGAGCTCTCCTCATGTTGTTTGGTTTTCTGGCAGTAGATTTTGGGCTGTTCTCGCTGTGAGTGCGGCTGGTTTTAATTCTTCTGCTGCAATTGCTTCTGATGTCATGTTGAATGGGACTGCCTCTCTTATCTCTTCCAACTCAAACCAGCTGTTCCTATCCACCAACTTAACACTGTTGTATGTGCTTCATTCAGTTAAAGTTAGAGTTATGTAATGTAGTGCACACTATAGAGAGGGTGACATCCTGCTACTTTCCATCCCTCAGGCTAATCTCACACTTGCTGCTCTCTCAATTGTCTCTTTTCATTTTCCTTTACCCTCCTTTGCTCTCTCACAGCTCTGCAGGTGCTGCTGGATCAGTCCACTAAGGCCAACTCTCCACTGAAGGGTCACGAGCGAACAGTCCAGTACCTCCAAAGACTGGGTAAGCACCAAAGGCCAACTTAAGCCTGTTTTAATTTAGAGTGTCAGAGCTGTCGTCACTGCATCACATGTTGATTTGGTGGGGTGATTTTGGGAAAGGCTCTGAGAAAACTTTCACCCTGATTGATTGTGTATGTTGGCTGAAATATACTATAGTCTGTCACATATCATGGTCTGCAGGCTTTCAAATTTCTGGCACTGGCAAAGTGAGGGGATTTTTGTACCATATGTGTCAGTATTTACTTTGTAACTCATTTGTATCTATGCAACAGTGATGCCAAGATAAAGTCTTGTACTCAGCAGATTCTTGGCATTTAAAGATGCTGAGTGTGTGTGTGATGCTGTGTTTTTGTTAAATAATAATTTCACATTAATTGTGACACTGTTGTGTAATGATTTGGTAGTTACAATGTCTTATGTAGACTGAGCCTTTAATGGACATGATTGCATTATGACACCAGTTGTATTGTGATTATCCATATTTTGTTATAGCTTAATGGTGCATGTTGGTACTTGGGGATAATAACTTTTAAGAGACAGTTGCAACTGAGGGGCATTTCTGCTCTATTGATGTACAGCAAATCCACTGAAAGGTGTCTTTTGCTGCTGACAGGCTCAGATTGTTTTAAGTGTCTGTTGAGGTGAGGGTTAGACATCATAATAACAGACTAGATCAAAGGAAAGGAAGAAAAAGTTTTATTTCTTATCATTTTGCTATTTCACAGCTGGTGCACTCTTACTCCATACTTGACCAATTTCAAACATTTCATGTCCACATTAGTGATTTAGACATAAAATAATGGGGTAAAAGAATGGATTGAAAGAAAAAAACACATTGCCATTGCATTTGGTCACAAAGCAGATGAAATTTCTTCAAGGAGGAGGTTTTCTGTTCACTGTAGAAAGACTATGCTGGAAGTAACTTTTGATTTTGATTCTTCCCATCAGCTTTTAAAATGTGTTAAAACACAACACAATCCAGAAAATGACCAGTGGCAAACAAATATCAAAAGCATTGTAGAGGCTTGGCAGTGGTTCAGTTTGTTAATGGTAGCGATGCATTTTACTGCACAATTTTTCTCCTTTCTACCAACTATAAACAAAAAAACCCCATTATAACTGGAATGATGGATTAGGAACAGCAGTACAAACAAACCATCAGAGTATTTTTTGGGGAGATATATCACAAATAAGTTTTCAACATGTGGGCGACACTTGTTCATAAACTTATTCAGGTCAAGATAGCAACATTTTCATGCTTGTTATAGTTTAGAATATAACATAAAAGCTGTTTTGAGCAAGCATTATTGGTGTATAATTCCACATGGCTGTACACTACAATAATAAGAGATATTTTGTTAGTTAGTTTGGTCTTTCAATTATTTTTGTGAGATACAGTACAAATCCTTTCTGAGATCTCTTACAGATCTTTTGCTGAAAAACTTAAATTATGAATACAATATGATGTATGTGCCAATAATTCAAAGTTTTACTCCTGTCATTTTGAAAGGAAGTTTTGAAACATACTTTGGTGAAGGTATACTTACTCATCTCTTGTTGTAACTACCTCCTAACACAGGAGTGGAGAATTTGGGAATAATCTTCGAGTTTTCTCCCTGGGTGTTGAAGATCTGTCCTGAGGATGGCTTAAAGGTAAGGGATTACACAAAACAAAGGTCTTCAACAAAGGTTAAGATTTTTTTCCTTTATGGATATTGTAAATGTATTTAATATTTGTATTTTCTTGCTTTGGTCATTTTTCTAGTCTTACATTTTTTGAAAATGTTCCTCTCTAAAATCCTAAACATTAACTCACTACAAGATTCTAATATAACCAGACATACATACATATTAGAAAAAAAATAAAAATGTAATGTCAAAGGGTTCAACCCACCTCAAGTGATGTCTCTCACATAATCTCATGTGGAAATGGAGGCTGTACTGCAGCATTTTGCTGTAGTAATGAAAGTAATAAAATAAACAAAAAGAGGAGGCTGAATGAGCCCGATATTGAAAACGGCAGACCCAGAAAAAAACTGTTGTCTGTTAAGATTTTGCTCAGTTTTAATATGCTATCTTACCTCTGGGGCTACACTAGTCACTTTACTTGTGATAGAAACTGTGCGTTTTCTCCTATGGTGGAACGTAGTTGTCTGATGAGCAACTTTTGTTTATTGCTTTTTTCTCTCTCGAGCAATCTCTACTTCTTCTAATGTTTACTAGCAGATTAGCCAACAGCAGTTTATTAAATCAGTTGATGGAAACATCCCTAATGTGTATATTCTTTAATGCGAGATTTCTAAATTTTGCTTCCAAATTCACTTTGACTCAAATAGAAATATGGCTATAGTCTCTCTTATTGGCTGTTGTTGTCAATTTTTTTAATTATTATTTTTGATGTGCTAATGATTCTGAGCTGTTCAGGAAGTTTGAAATTGGATTTGTTAACTCCTCACATTACCAGATAATCTGGATGGCAACATTGTTTCCTACCAAGATCCCAGACCAAATTTCTCCTCTCATTATCTGAAACTGTGAATCAGTCTGAGCTTGACAAATAATATAACATACATAAAATAATAAAACAAACATAAAATAAGATATCCTGTAGATTCAAAAATCATTCTTCCTATCCAGATCTTCACCGAGGACCTGACAGAGGTGGAGACTTTGCCCAGAGACAAGGTGCTGAACTTCCTGAAGGAGGGCTTTAAGGAGCTTGCCATCCCATATTTGGAGCATATCATTTACGTGTGGGATGATAAAGGCCCGGAGTTCCACAATGTGCTGATCCAGCTCTACCTGGAGAGGGTTCAAGGCCTCATGAAACAGTACCTCAACTCACTGCCAGAAGGTACGAGAAAGAGAAGTTAATTTAAGTCAAATGAAGTAAAGATGTTTTCACAAGAAATAAAGGGCTTATTTTTCGTCTTGGTCCTGACACAGATGTGTAATTAGAAGTGCTGACAGACACTTAACATTCAGGCACTTTCGCCTGAAGCAAAGCTAGAAAGTAAAGGAAAAACTTTCTGTACAAGTGTAAAATTGTTTTATTTCAGCTGCAGGGTAACATGACTCTTGGGCTTTAATATCTTCTTAATGCCAAAAGAAAGCTAATTCTAATTCATCATAGGATTTCCATGTGATTACATCACTGCATATGGGTTCAGTTTGCCTTTGCTTACTCCTCCAAATAGTTGTCTCTCATTGCTTTGCAGATAAAGCCACTGTCACGACTCATTATGGAGTCCATTCGTCTCTCTCTGTTTGTGCCTTTTAATGATCATCCAGGGACTGTGTATTGAAATGAACCTGTCAGCCAACACGGCTACATTTGCAGGGGTGCTCATTAATGTGCTCTCCGTCTGAGGAAAAAAGCTAATAAAAGCAACTAATTAAATAAATAAATCTGTCCTTTGGGCAGGTTATTGCTTCACATCATGTTATGAAGCACATTGCACAACACTGTGACTGTGATATTAAGATATTGTTTCTCTCCTATGATTCAGTTTATATATACATTATTCATAGTTATAGCTGTATCGGTACTATTTTAGGGTTCACCTCAGTTGTGCCGTGTTGAGTTTTCTTTTGGAGCTTTCTTGTTAACAGAAAAGCAAATCTTATATTTACATCCTGTGTTCGACAAACATGTTGAGTGCACTCCCTTCCTCATAAACAGAGCTCACTTGTAGTTATGTGAAAAGCAATGCTTTACATCCCTGTTTTTCTGCTTGAAGACTCAGCATGTTACCTCCACTTACTTACCAATCAGTGTGATAGTGTGAGAACATTGGATGAGATGTGCACCTATACTGGCATGCAAAACAAATTGATTATATAGTCAGAACCAGAGTTTGGAACTCAAAGAAATTAATTGTATTATCACAGATGACACAAAAAGCAGGAAATATTCACTTTTATAGGAGGTGGAAAAACTGACAAATTAGTTTATTATTACAGCTGTAGATAACATTCTGTGGAATCACGAATTGATTTGTCCACCGATCTTTACAGCTCTAGACTTTATTGTCTGTTGTAGGAGTTCCAGCTGTTGCTGCGGGGAAGGAGGAAGGTGATCTGGGAGAGTTTAGGAACAAGCTGCTGTCATTCCTTGATATTTCCACAAGTTATGAACCAGCCAGACTCATCAGTGACTTTCCTTTTGATGGTAAGAGATGTGGTTTAAAGTAGACATCTGTTCATATAGAAATTGTTATTTTTATTTTGGAAGAAAATTATATTTCGCACTATGATCTACTTTGTTGCATTTACAATTTTTCTTACCTTTCCTGTCAAAAACAATAAGAATTGTTATAATCCAGAGGATGTCGTCTTCTGTTGTGGGTTGAGAAAGGTTTCCTACTTCTTAGGATAATTTAACTATTAAACCTATTTAATCAGCTGGAAAATTCATCATTACAAAGCTGAGAGCAGGGCTGTTTTAATTTTATATTTATATAGCTCAATATCACAAATAACAAATTTGCCTCAGGGCTTTATGTAACGTTACATAACATGTACCTCAGAAAAACAAAGTTTTCCATGTATTTCCCATTACCTCATGTACATATGTTCTCAGTCACAGAGGAACATTTTTGTCAAGTTATATACATTGAAGGTGAAGGCTGAGACTCGCACCTTTTGACCTTGTTTTCCATCTCCAAGGCCTGCTGGAGGAGCGAGCTCTGCTGCTGGGTCGGATGGGTAAACACGAGCAGGCACTTTTCATCTATGTGCACATCCTGAAAGACACTCGCATGGCTGAAGAGTGAGTACTGCTGCAAGCAGCTCAGGATCCTGCTGAATCACTGGGAGGGAAATTAACACCATCCAGCAGCCAAATGTTCAAACTACAGCAGTTAATTTGACGAATGATGAGGAGATCATTTCTGACTCTGAAAGAGAAAATTATTCTTTTGCAGAGAAATTGTGTTTAATGGCAAGCTTGTTTTGCCAAGGGAGCAAATACATTTTATGGCCATCTTATGACTTAACAGTGTTGTCTTGATTGTGCTGTTTCAGTGCTGCTGTTGGTCAAACATCACTATACGCAGAACTTTGGTGTTCTGTGGTCATGATTTTCTGTGTTTGCTCTGCAGATACTGTCACAGCCACTACAACAGTCAAGTCGAAGGGAATAAAGATGTAAGTAGCTTTTTGTTTTTCTTTCTGGGGGGAAATGTTTGTGTGCTTGGAATTTGTTTTCTTTTTGTTTTATGACCACTTTTTTCATTTTGTATGCTCTGCTGCCTTCTGTCAAGTGCCTTTGTGTTTGCAGAAAGTGCAACACAAATATCATGGATTATTTATGGCTCAAGCTTCAGATGTCAGGCACACTGCCAGTCCTACAAACAAACCTTATTTCTCAGAAATGACAACTGACAATGTCTGCCTTGTGAATAAGATGTTGCTTGACTGTTATCAAACAAAAGCGTTATGAAAACACTGTAAAATGAATGAATAGGCATCACTTGGAGGCGGAATCAATGAGTCATTGTTGTTCCTGTAAAGGTCAGAAAGAAGTGATATCGCTGTTTAGGCACTGAATACTTGATGCTTGTCAAAAATCCAATTTTAAATATAGAAAGCATAATTTCTGCAATTTTTAAAGGGGTTGTTATTCATTTTGGGAAACGCACTTTCTCTGAGAGATCTGAGTTATCATCCCACTCTAAGATTTCTATTTTGTCTATTATTTGATGTATGCACATTTATTTTATCTTCAGGGATTTATTTAAATGAAAATATTGACTTATTTTTATATATAAAAATGCTTATCCCAATAACAACATTAAATGGTGTAACATGTTGCCACATGGTGGCAACATATGCAAAATGGAAATAAATGTAGCTCAATTTTGTAGAAGATCATCATTGTGTTACATGATAATTGGCAGTCGTCTGTGTGTGTTCCTGTTGATTCAGCAGTGTAGTGGTATAAAAATGATTCTGTTTCAGAGGGTAAATTCTAACAGCGGTATTTGCTCCCTTCAGGTTTATCTGTCTCTGCTGCGAATGTACCTGTCTCCTCCTGACGTTCACTGCCTGGGGCCCATTAAGATGGAACTGTCAGAGCCTCAGGCCAACCTTCAGGCGGCCCTGCATGTCCTAGAGCTGCATCACAGCAAACTGAACACCACCAAGGTAAACAACGACAGAGTGGCACTCCCATTCCTCAACAGGGGGACTTAAAAGCAAAGCCTGGTCTTAAAATACTCAATTGTAGTTCTGTTTATATCTCCTTAAAGTATAACATATGTTTACTGCAGTAGGACTGTTTCAATGTCAAGTAAGCTGTCACTGAAAAACACTTAAACTTTTGTGATGCTGCCAGAATGTTCTGACTCGTGCTCAGAATTGTTGCACTTGAATTCAACTTTCCTACTCAGCAAACTCCATCTGGTACTTCAAGCTGCTCATTAAATCAGAAAGCAAGAATTAGTTTCTAATTCAACCCAGAGCTTTATTATTACAAGTTGACTCTTTGCCATCGCTCAAATTTAGTAATCATTGCCAATTCAGACAAGACGTGAAAGGGGAGCTGATAAGAGTCAGCTTGTTTGGGCTGGATTAAAATGAGATGGAATAACATGATTAAAGATGACACACACTCGCACAAAATTAGTCATTTGGCATTTGGTGTGAAATTAAAACAGCGACTGAACTGAACGCAACTCATTTAAAGATTTGATTTAGTTTGTTTTTAGAGCGAGACGAGAGGGGATTGCACAGTCGGGGGTTAATCAGGCTGCTGCTTTTGTGATAGAAAAGATCCAGCAAACCAAAAAAAGATTTCCATCGGGGTGCGGATCTCCCTCGAGAGGCGTCTCCATTGGAATGTGAATATCTTTGATGAGATTTCTTTCATAAATCGGCTTCAAATACCTGAACCAAGAACTGAAATAACAAAGAGTTAATTTGATAAAAAGCCTGTGACCTATTTTGCTTGTCAAACTTTAATGTCAAAGTATACCGAATGCTGTGTAGTAAAAAAAAAAGTTATCCCTTAGGGATGCTTTATAAATCTATTCAGTATTTTCTCCCCAAGAACAAGTATACAAACCAATGAGAGAAAAAAAGTAGGTAAGTATCTGCTACCAAGTAAAATCTAGCTGCAAGAAATCTCAAAACATAGTTCATGTCGAGGAAAAAATGGATTAGCTGATTGTATATTCTTTGTTTGTCATTGTAAAAATGCACCATCAGAGAGTGGGTTTGTTTTGCTATTTAAAGTGGGTGTGATTGTGTGTTAAATGTATTGCTGGTCTGTGCTCAGCCACCGACATGTCGATTAAGAGTCTCTCAAGGGAAAAACTACAGGTTTATATGAGTGTTTAGGTTTAGAGCCAGCAGCCTGGAAGTTCTCCATCTTGTCTTTCTGTGCCACTCTGCCTCTCTGCGCACCCTTATTGACTCTGACCCTGCTTTGATTTCCCCTGGCCTCACTCACAGACAGACATGCCAAGAGAGCATAAAGGCAACAAGACAAGACTGTACAATACATAAAAAAAAAACTCCAACATGAAAAAGTATATATGTCCTTGTTGTTTAGTTTGTTTGTTTTTTCAACAATTTCTTGTGTAGAGCTGCAACTAAAGATTTATTTTCATAGTCAAGGAGCCGGTCAGTATGTTAAATAATCCTGAAAATGGCATATTGTTAAACTTAAGAACCTGGAAACAACAAATGTCGGACGTTTATTGAAACATAAAATCCATTACATCTCAGAAATGTTGCAGCACAAATTTTGGTCTCAAAACTCTGGTTACAGTTTATTAAAATGAAGTTGGCAGCCAGCAAGACCTCCCAGGACTGTTGTCGAGCTTATTAAAAGCCCAAAATGAGCTACAGGGCCAGGCTCCTTGTCCAACAGCACTTGAGCACAAAAGATGTCAAGGAGAAGGAATTTTCATTTAAGTTCTGCAGCTTTCCAGTCACACTGCATCCTTAACATCAAGGTTTCTGCAGCCGGATCCTGCTACTTGTTCTTGTCAAACATCCACCCAATGGGGCCGAAGGCTCCGAAATGGCTTCACTTGATGTGGCATTGTAGAAAATTTTAACTGGTGGTAGTAGCAAAGTAAAACTGTCAGAATGACCATGTCGTGCTAAATTGTACAACTGTAAAGCTTTGAATAAAAGAGATTTTGATTTATTCTTATTTGGATTGTATGAGGTACTTATAGCTACACAGAAGTTAAACAATGTACTGCTGCTGATGAGGACAGCAGCTTACCATATTTTAACAACCTAAAATTATTATGAGTTAAAGTGTACTCTATATTAAGAATATTTTTACTTTACTGTGCTGTCAGATGGCCCACTTAACTTAAAGCCATGATCTGTGTTCTCTTTAGAGACATCAGACTCTATTGACAAAAAAACTATTTTAACTTCGAGAACACAGGAGTTGCTTGTCTATAACGTCCTTGATCACAAAGTTTGTTGGTGTTACTGTGTGACTGTGTGTACTGTGTGTTCGGAGACTCTGAAGAGGACATACAAGTAGTATCCAGTAAATCTGGATCCAAATGTCCTCAAAGTGTAAAAAAAATCAAACAAATGCCTGGCCACTGGTTGACAGTGTTGAACAAGCCAGCATGTTTTTTTTTGTTTGTTTTTTTTTTTCCCAGGCCATTAATTTGCTGCCAGCAAACACTCAGATTCGAGAGATCCGCGTCTTCCTGGAGAGCGTCCTGGAAGAGAAAGCACAGAGGAAACGCTGCAACCAGGTGCTGAAGAGTCTGCTGCAGGCGGAGTTTCTTCGGGTGAGTCCTGGAGAATTTGTTTACATGATGGTTGTTGCAAATTACATTAAAATGTCAGTTGAAGCATCTAATGTAGTTTACCTTTCACATGACTTATGGTTGTGCAATTTCAATAAAACCCTTTAAATTAGAAGTGATTTCTTGTTTCTTGTTTTCTAACTAGGACTCAGGACTTCTGTCATCTTTCTTATTAAGATGATATAAAACTGAATTGATTCACTCAGAGAAACTGTTTTATTGACCTCTGTCCAAAGTTCCCAAAGTGCTTCTCTTCATCTGTGAGGACACTTCAGCCCAGAAGGTGCATATGTGACAACAAAGACTTCACGTTGTAGGACACATTGTCAAAGCCATATATCCATTCAAATGTTAGCCATTAGAAAGGAATTTGAAGGTTTGAAACTGGAACCATGAACCATTTAGCACTAATCACTACAGAAATTTGTATTCCTGTAAATGCACATTTTCACCTCTATTTTCACAAGTTGAAATAAAATTTTATGTTTTTTCTATACACAAAAAGTTGTATTCTCTCATGGTTTGGCAACAAATTTGTTAATGTCACAGATGTTAGAGATCTAGATATGGCTTTAGTCTGCATGGAAAACGTGAGAAATGTTGTATTTCAGCTCTTAAAAGCGGAAGCAGAAACAAGTGCGGTGTTCAATGTAATTCTAGATGATATAATTCAGACACAAATGTTAAGGGGGAAAAAGCCTCCAACACATTGGATGTGATGTGCACAATGATTGGTGTCAATAGTGACAGCCACCCTTGGAACAGATAAAAGAGCACCATTTAAATAAGCCCATCAACAGAAAATCAGATATGTTGCAGTTGTGCCGTGCTCCCAGCCTTTAGTACAAAGCAGTGTCAACGAATTGCCTCCAGTCACAGGTTGCATGTCTATTAGTTGAAAGCAGTTCAATTGAATATTGATTTTTCCTGTCAGATAGAAGTGCAACTTAAATTAAACTGCATTTTATCTGCTCTGTAAAACACACGTCCTCTGTTGTCCTCTGAGAAAAAAATCATCAACCGTTAGCTTTCTGTCTGACAGAGGGCTTGTTTCCATCCATGTTATTTGCAGAAACATCACCGCTCTGTCAATGGCAAACCATCGAAATGACAAACAGCATGCAACAGCCACCGACTTTCAACAAGCGCATTTGCTTTTTTACTCAAGTATTCTTCTTGTTTAACTTATTTTCACTCATCTGGTCCTTTACTTTAACTTGTAATTGAGCAGGGAGCGGAGTGCTGCTAACATCCATTTTGATAGATATTTTTTGCTGCTGCTATTTCACAGCAAATGGTATTAAAACTTAGCCAAAAAATAAACAAAGGTTTCTTTTCCTTTTTTATTACAGTATTTTGTGTCATACATTGAATATACGTATTAAGGAATTAGAAAAGTTTTTGTTTTGTTGTTTTTTTTTTAATCTTGTAATCTAGCTCACTAGTAATCAGCCACAAAAAAAGATGATTTACTGGGTGTCTGTCTCCACTCACCTATTTGCACTTTTATGTTATCAGGTACAAGAGGAGCGAATCTTCCACCAGCAGGTTAAATGTGTAATCACAGAGGAAAAGACCTGCAGAGTCTGCAAGAAGAAAATAGGAAACAGGTAAGACGCTGTCAGGGAAGATGGACAAGTTTGATAATATTTCAAACATATATTTCTACATGAATCAATCACCATTCCAATATATTTTCACTCACAGGAAAGTTCTCCAAGTATGTGCAAGCATTCATAAAAACCTACTAACTTTTATACATTTCTGTGCATCTTGAAAAAGTAGGCAACCTCTTTTCTAATGCATTCTGTAGAGTTATACAGGGTTATCTTGAAAATCCTCAATAATTTGGATATGACACCACCAGCAACCGTATCTTCCATTCTGCATCTTTTATCTCTTTTTGTTGGATTGTTTTGTGTCGGCAGTTTTTGGTTTTATTAACTTGAGCCTGATTTTTATGCCCTGAGCTCCTGTTAATTTCACACCCTGTTCATTTTGAGTTCACTCTTCTAAATTTTAATTAAATGCCTGTTTATCTGCTTTGATGCAGTGAGCAATAACCCTGCCAACAGTAAAGCATTCTCTGTTTGTTTATCTTTTATCTTCCAGTGCGTTTGCCAGGTATCCCAACGGCGTCGTGGTGCATTACTTCTGCTGTAAAGACCGCAACGTGTGTCCCACCGAGCAGTAACAGCTCCACCTGACAACGACTGACTACTAATTAACAACCCCCCTCCCACTCAGTGCTCGGACATCTTTGAACTGGAAATGCATCGGAAGGTTGGAGGTTAATTTCCATGCTGTAGACCTGGATGCTTGTATCCAAAAGCACCTTACAGAAGTTTGAGTGCAGACAGTTTTTAACCTGAGTTAACCCCGGGTGCAGTTGTTCTCCCCATTGAGCAGAACAAGACCTCCCTCTGATATCAAAGGTTGAGACTTTTTTTTCACTCTGTGCATGAAGAAACCGGAGGAATGTCCGGGTATGCTCAACAGGAGTGAAGAAATAAAGAGAAAGAGGGAGGTAGAGTCTGACATTTGAAAAGCATGTGTCACTGTAACGCTAGAAGGGATCCACTTTCCTTCACGCAGCCTCGGAAGAAAAATGGGCACTATTGACAAGACGCCTGGAGGAAGTGAGCACTTGTTCTCACCAGGAGATGATTACAAGCCTTTTGGTTTTTATTTTTGTTTCTTCTCTCTTCCTGCCTCTCTCTGTCTCCCACCGCTCCTGTAACACTGTGTGAGGCCTCAAACTCCACTTGATACGCCATATACGCTCTGCAGGAGTACAGTTAAATGCCTTTTTGTGACTCTGAAGATTGTACTTAAAGTGAAGTCAGATGTCCATTATCATCTGTTAGCATGTGCCGGTACTGACTAAACATTCGTCTCACATTGTGTTTGACACTTTAGTTTTTTTTTTATTTAACATTTAAGGCAAATTCTCTGACTAACAATATTCATAGTAATTTCATAATTTCCGGCCTTTTTTATTCCAACCATTCATCATTTCTCAATTGTATTTTTTCTCATCTGTCTTTTTAATTCATTCTTTTTTTTTCCTCAGATTTCCACAATTCATGAAGTAGAATTCCTTTAATGTGAGACTATGTAACTTTTTTAATTGGAGATTAATCACACAGATTTGCAACTTTATTGTCTGTTCTGTGACGTATTCCCAAATGAAATAGAATACTTCAGTAGTTTACAATTCCAAGAGGAAATTGCATCAGATCCTTTTTATTTGCATTAAAAAGTGATGAGGCGTAGAGTTTAGCTCAGTACCAAGCTTCAGAGACATGTTGGCTGGTGCTCACCTCCATCACTTGTTGTTAGATCAGGAGGAGAACAGGGAACAGATAAAAGACAAACCATGCGGACACACGTTCCCAGTCTCCCTCCATGCTGCCAAATCTGCTCTTATCCAGCGGCAGCGACGTTCATGTGCATGTACTGCCCCTGCTCGCCGTAAGAAAATAAGCAAAGATTTCCTGAATGAATTCAACTGCAGTCACATTGTTACACGAGAAGCAGTTTAAACTACATTTCCTGATGTTTATATGTCCATCTGGACAGATTTTGTTACTGGTAGATTCAGAAGCTTTGGTGCTGCTGCTGCTCACCAATGAACATTAGTGGTGCTTTAAGCTGCACATGGATTCACTGATAGAGTCTGTGATATTATTGGTTGAAACCGTTTGGCAGCTGCTTACAAAAGCACATGCCTTGATTTGTTTTACTGAGGAAAACACGATTGGATTTTTATATAATAATACTAAACAATATTGTCCAAATTTCCCCATATTCACCAGTTTTAACTTGTCAAATTTGAGATTTTGTTGATATCCTGTGTCAGTCACATGTGATGGTAAATTAAATCTCTTTGGGTTTGTGTGACTGCAGAGGACTAAAATTTGAGGTTAAAAATGGGTTTTATTAAACATTTCATGAGATCTGTTTCCAATAGTTGCAATAGCACCAAAAATAGTTGTTACAGTGATGCAGTGGTACCAGATGCAGGGATAAATAATGACGTACTTAAAGCAGTTGACATAACATCCACTGAGGCTTCTGCTCTGCTGAGGAGACAGAAAATAGCAGCATATTAAAAGTACTGTTGTTGGATTAATGCATGAAGCAAACAGGTCATATCTACATTGTTTTTTAACATTTTTGCTGGCCCTATTGTGGCATTCTCTTCCATATAATACAGCCAACAAATCGAAAGCAACAGGTTAATTGCTTTTAAATCCTAAGTCTTTGTGGTACAGTAGCAAGAATGGGAACAAGTCTGCAAACATAAGCCACGACTAGCTGCCGGTCATATCAGAATAAATCGGACTAGCAGTGGAACAGCTGTGTGTGTTTAATTGAGTGAGAGTGCAAAGTAATTGCTAATGATTTGACTTCTGTTGTTTCTTCTTTCAAAAGTTACACAGTCTCACTGAGGAAGATCACAAATTTAGGTACAGCACTTTAAAGTGGATGGATGTTTGTTGATCGTCAAATCACTCGTCTGCGTGTCAAAAACTGGAAGTTATGCCAATGATGTGGATGAAATGATTGATTTGTGTGTTTTAAAGGCAATATAGTTATAAGATGTTTGTTACCGTCCGCCTGGGAGGTAATTCAAGAAGAAGGACTCCCCACTTAACTAAAAATAAAATACAAGCAATGAATGTATGTTTTCAAGCTGATTCCATGTTTTTGTCGCTCAAGCCCACTTCTATCACATCGATTTGTGTTTTTAACCACTAAGTCTTGAACTATATTTAAGTTTGGCACAAGTTGTAGCTTTTCCTAAATGTCCTGCTCCTGAAAACGCTTCCTCCTCTTCTGCTCTTTCAAGGTTTGCACACATTCTCTCAGACTGTTTCTTTTGCAGTGGGAGCATTTGTCCCGCTGTATGTATACTGTATAGAGACTGAGTGTGTTAATTTCTCAATGAAGTTATTTGATTCTGAAGGGTGACACAGCAGGAGCCGTCTGTCTGTCTGTCTGTTCGGCTTTAATCAGTAATAAAGAAACATTTCCACTCATCTTTGCATCTGTGTGGTATCACACTG